>JAHBCN010002628.1:0-87593 GCA_019359885.1 Listronotus oregonensis
AAAACTTACACAAAATCAAACGTTTTCATTGAAAAACGTTTGATTTTGTTTTAAGTTTTTGAAAAGTCCGAATTTTTTGGGGGGCTACAGAGCCCGACTATCCAGAAGTTCCACGTACAAAGCCTGGAAACCCACGTTGATAACAACGTTTTCTGGAAAGGGGAGAGCTTGAACGTCCACCGACGGAGACCAAAAGTGAAAGCAAAGCAAAGCAAAGCAAGTTTATAGGGGTTATTTTTACAGTTGAAAATATATATATTTTATTGGTTTTGACTTTTTACTATATTGTTTTTGGTAGTGTTTAGTCGTGTAGTTTTAATCAGTCCTTAGTGTGCAGTAGACCAAAAAGTTGTGTTTCCCATAAGGATTCTGTTATTTGCTCGGAGCATGTTAAAAAAGACGATTTTTATATGTTCCATTTAGTTTGCATTATTACACCTCGGATAACACTAACACGGTTTTTAAGTCCACCAGTGACTCTTCACAACTCTGAATGTAGTTACACAGTTATTAGTAAGTAAATTGAAATTTTTGTGTGATTTTAATTATTTGTTGTCAAGAAAGTAAATAGTCAATATTGACTTGCTTATACCTAGAACTGATCAACTTTAGGTATATGCATTAATGTACCTTCAGAATGTGTATTTAATATTTTTTTCCCATTATTTTGTACATTTATTAAGTTTGCGGTTAGTTACATTCTTTAATTTTATTTAATTTTTTTTGGATACTTATCTACCAATTACTTGGTATATTATGTTGAAAAAGACATGTTTTAAAATATAATTAATATTTTTTAGATTTGCCTTTACAAGTTTAAAATTAACTGATGTAAACCTACCTTGCACTGAAGAAGTTTTTGTTTAGATTGTGTGGTATGAAGTGGACTGCGAAGAACTTGTGTTAAACTTTCGAGTACCAAATAAGAACACAAGATCTAATTCTTTGTTTTATCTTGCAAGGGCTGCCAACAAACTATAAATGAAATTTTTGTGTCTGTATTAAGTAGGATTTTAATGCTTAAATGATTTTTATGTTTTAAAATATGAAATGTAGTATACCACAAAATATTATTAAATAATACCACTAAGTACTGTGTTCTTTTCTTCCATATCTATTTCAAAATGTAAAAATTTCAGTTGTATTTTATTTAATTGTTGCAATTGTAGTGTTGTAGTTGTGAAACAAATAAAGTTTAGTTTTTTAGCAATAAACCTGTATTCACATTTTTTTACATAAAATAATTCATTTTATTGCCAAAGTGGAAAATTTTGCTATTATTCTGCAATATCAAGATGCTGTATGGTCCGTAAGTAAATAAATAACTAGTTTTTAAAAGTAACATAATTAGTTTTTAAAATAAAATAAATTAAGGATTAATAGACAAGTTTATATATTTATGAAGTAATACAAAAACACCGTCATAAATTCCTAAAAAAAAGTTAATTTTTCTATGGCAAACTCTTGTGTGACGTCAAGAAGGGTCCATTTCGGCCATGTTGGATTTTATGCCGGACAGTGGCGTAGAATTGAGGTGGAAACGAAAAACTGCTTTTATACCGACGAACAAAATTTATATTTCAAAAATATAAATGTAATTTAATTAAGTATTGAAATTAAAAATTAAAGCGACAACACGACGATGGCGTACCTTTTCAATGGTATCTACTACATTAAATATTTAAAAAATGAGAAAAAAAAAATAAAATGTAGAAATTACTGATGATTGCTAATTTGTTATAATTATGAGTACTTACTCTATTTTTAAACACACGATATTGAATTATTAACACCTTTTTTTCTTTAATAATACCCACCTATATTACGACGTTTATAAAATTTTATGAGCAAGTAAAGAAGTTTGGGGTTTTTAATTATTTTTTTATCTTGGAACAGTCCGCGAAGGCTGAGGCCTAGTATGAACGCCCCGTGGGTGGCTGAAGTGTGGTAAGAGGGAGTTTATTCACAAGAGACTTAAATTCTGCAGGTAGCAGGTTCCATAGTCTTGACACTCTAGGGATGAAGGAACGAAGAAAGCGGGAAGTTCGGGGCCTCTCTAGCTGAACTGTTAAAAGGAAAGGAATTATACTGGCCAACTCGTCTAAGCAGAAGCCGTGAAAATACCTATAGAAGAAAGACAGGAAGGAAGCTTTTCTGTAAGTGCAGGATCAGAAATGGGCTTTTACAAGCTATCTTGAAGATCTTTGTAAGATTACAAAATATCCAACTCCAAATCAGATACTGGAAGCCATAGAAAAATTGATATTGCAGAATAATAGCAAAATTTTTCACTTTGGCAATAAAATGAATTATTTTATGTAAAAAAATGTGAATACAGGTTTATTGCTGAAAAACTAAACTTTATTTGTTTCACAATACATTTACAATTGCAACAATTAAATAAAATACAACTGAAATTTTTACATTTTGAAATAAATATGCCAAACAAATAATTAAAATCACACAAAAATTTCAATTTACTTACTAATAACTGTGTAACTACATTCAGAGTTGTGAAGAGTCACTGATGGACTTAAAAACCGTGTTTGTGTTATCCGAGGTGTAATAATGCAAACTAAATGGAACATATAAAAATCGTCTTTTTTAACATGCTCCGAGCAAATAACAGAATCCTTATGGGAAACACAACTTTTTGGTCTACTGCACACTAAGGACTGATTAAAACTACACGACTAAACACTACCAAAAACAATATAGTAAAAAAAGTCAAAACCAATAAAATATATATATTTTCAACTGTAAAAATAACCCCATATAAAAACTTGCTTTGCTTTGCTTTGCTTTCACTTTTTTGGTCTCCGTCGGTGGACGTTCAACCAGCTCTCCCTTTCCAGACACAGTTGTTATCAACGTGGCTTTCCCAGGCTTTGTACGTGGAACTTCTGGATAGTCGGGTTTAGTCAAAAGACTTTTCAAAAATTCAAAAATCAAACGTTTTTCATTGAAAAACGTTTGATTTTGTGTAAGTTTTTGAAAAGTCCGGAATTTTTGGTCAAATGTCATGAAATGCACAAACAATGTTGTTCCGACCAGGTGACTGCTACCGATATCGCGCATAACCGTTTTCGTCAGTACTGCCTCTTCCTGCTGAGCGCGCAACCATTCTCCGCCATTAGGAAAATCCCTCGTGCGTGGGGCCCCAGAAAGAAACAGGTATAGGAATCATCGCTCACGGCGCTTAGCCCCAGAAGAAGGACTCCATCGTTTGGCTTGAGTTTTTCTGATCCCCGATGGTAAAAAGCCGTTGATACAGCTCCTTCAGCCGCCTTCCCGGAAAAAACCACAAGAAAAACTATGTAGTTTTTTTATCGCGAGCACTTCACTGATCGGAGGTCAAATAGGAACTGATATAAAAACTTCGACTGGTGGCACGACTCTGTCCACAGCTGGGAATGCTAGTAACTTTTGGAGTTACCCGACAGGGCCACCAACATAAGCGACCCTTTTCACACCCTCACGTCTTGGACTTTTGCTATCCCCATTCTCAACAATGTCATAACCCCTTTAGATTAATAGACTCTGATAACCCCCTTTAGATTAATAAACTCTGCGCACTCCTTGTTAAGTTTAACACCCTTGCGTATATTATACGTATAATAGATCTTTTTGTTATCAAGTTTAGAGTAGGACAGAGTAGGTAAGTGTAGGACTAAAAAGTGGAACTAAGTGTTAATAAGTTTCGTATTGATTTTTATACAAAACGCGTTTTAGGCTTATTTATAAACAAACAACTTCAAATTTGGGTACTAAAGTTTTTCCGATTTGACCAAATTTTATACGGGCTTTTGCCGATTACGAATCTGCAAAGCAACGTTTTGTTACGAGATATTCATAATCAAAGTTAAAAATCAAACTAACCTAATTTTCACTATATTCCCCTTCTTTGTACAGAATTCTTGATTGTTACACTAAAGTGGCACACAATATTTTATAAACACCTTTTAAAACCTTGTATTTTTATTTATTTTACACCTTTTTTCCATTAAATTGCGAACTTTCAAGTTCAAAGGCAGCAACCACATTTGTTTACAAAAAGGCTGTTGTTAGTTGCCTACACGTTGCGGCGTGTGAAAGTGGAGGTTTGCAATTAAATGGGAAAAAAATGTAAAATTAATATAAAAATAAGTTTTTAAAAGGTGTTTGTGAAATATTGTGTACCAATTTGGTGTAAAAATCAAGAATTCTGTGCAAAAAGAAGGAGAAATAGTGTAAATAAGGTTAGTTTGGTTTTCAACTTTGATGATGAATATCTCGAAAACGAAACGTTGCCGAAAAAAAATTTTTGCAGATTCGTAATCAGCGCCCCAAAAAACCCCCGTATACCAAATTTGGTCAAAATCGGAGAGGAGGCAACTTTCGAGACAATTACCCAAATTTGTAGTAAAAATGCATCTGACTTCACTACTTCGAGCATTAGAGTAATTATATGAAAACTAGTTTACACCAGAATTTATACCAAACACCTAGTCCTAAATTACACTGACTATAACAAACGTTTTTTTTTTTACAAAAAAGTGTAAAATAGAGTACTTTATTTCCGAATAACAAACAGACCTACTATAATATATGCAAGTTGTAATTACAACCCTGACTTTACTTCAGAACTAGTGTTTTTCTTTCCGTTAGGTTAAAGAAATTTATTTTTTAAAAGAGCGGCTCTGTAGTTGACATTTGACGTGCATTTGACAAATTTGACACTAGAAAATGGAACGTGAAGACTTAACCCTTCATACATTTTATTAAAGATGTTAATTTTATCGTGTTTAATGTTATTATAATGAAATTAAATTACTTTTAACAATAGTGCATTTGCATTTACAGTGTGATGGATATCACTGACACGGTAAGTTATATTGAAATAGTAAATATTTTGGTCTATCTACACACATTGCCGAATAATGTTCTATATCATAGTTTTTATTTTTAGTATATATTTATTTTTTATATAATTATTTTAATTGTCGAAGTATTTACCCAATTGTGTGTATTAAAAAAACACTACTACAGTTTTATAACTTTTCCTAAGATATTAAAATATATTTAAAACCAACAATAAGCGGACGCCATGAGCTTGTATTCATTTTTAAAACACCAGGCATGAATTTGTAAATTCAAGTAGGTTCTGGTATATACCTACTTGAAAATTATAATTATTTTTAATTGGTGTTTAAATAACAAAATGATAAATATAAAAAATGCATATCAATTTACTTTAGTAGATCTCCCAATATTCAGAAAAGCATTTAAGTACAGAATTAATGGTGAGCCTCTGAGCCAAATAGATACAATAAAGGCTTTGGGTGTATTGTTTGACACTAAACTACCAAAGATTCACGAAATATAAACTTAATAAAAATACTCCATATTTCTCTAGGCAAACCTCTTAAAAAAATTCTGTTGTTAGGAATCCCTATTATCACAAGACTTATGTGTTAAATTATGTACAAAGACAGTATCTTAGATATATTGTCTTTAAAAATGCATATCCCACAAGTAGGTAATAATAAACTTTAAAAATTTCAAAAAGTATTAATATAGAAAGTTTGAGAGTCAGACGTGACAATGCTTATTTCTGTATAAACTAATACATGGAAATGTGCAATGTTCTATTAATTTTTATGTACCTCCTACAACATTAAGGGATCCTGTTATTTTTAAAACAAACTTCAATCAAATTTTATATGGGTATTTTTCCTTTATGGGTAGATTGATGAAACATACAAATAATTTTAAGGATGGTTTGTTTAATTTATTACTAAATAGGCTGTAATTGGGTGATGCCCGTTAATAAATAAATAATTAAATAAATAAAAGAATATATAATTTCATAAAACTGCTTATTTATAATATATTTACATAGCCCAACAAATACATGAATAATTTTTTTTTCTTATTTAATTATTAATTCTGTGGAAGACATCCGAAAAATAGGTTTTTTAACAATAATTTTAATGTATTTTATAATTGTATTTGAATTATATTGCTATAAAATTAACAATTAAAAAGTTTTATACACATTTTCCAATTGAGAGACCTAGTAGAGGAATTAGTTCATTTAGTACTACTTTAACTACAAAGCAGCCCAAGAACTCTTTGCAACCAAATCTTTATGGGTAACTAACTTCAAATGTCAAAACCGTCTCAAAAATTTAGTAGTAGGACGATTATTTACATTAGAATCGCCAATAATCAACCCATCCATATTGCATTTAGAAAAAAAGATTTTTGTCCTACCAACTTTAAACATTAAGAAGTTTGAGTCACACTAAATTTTAATCTTGTTTAATAAAAGCGAGAATAAAAGTAAAAAACAATAGTAAAGTTTTTTTTGGAGGCGTTTGCAAATGATAAATCATAATTAAACCCATTACTCTGTAATTAAACCTTACTTTAGTGCTGTTTTATTTCTGCTGTAAAAACCTACAATTTTGCACTTGTTATGTATTAAATTTAAAATGAAAAGAAATAATATGGTAAATAGAAACCTAGTTATATTTTAAACAAGCATGATGAAATTGAGACGTCAGAGTACCTATATTAAAATTTAATACCTGAAAAATTTGATATAAAATATAGCTGTCGCTTGTGATTCCCTAAATTTCCTGCTTAAAAAAGCCTTAAGTAGGTTATTTAAAGGCAGTTGGAAGTTGCTTTTAAGAATACATGTTCAACAATGCTCCTGGCAACCGGCAATTCTGGCATGTAACTTTCAGAGATCATCAACTCAGACTTCAAAGAACAGCAATCTTTCTGGACACAAATAAGGCATTTGACAGTGTATGGCAAATTATAAGTATTTTATTCAATTATTTTGAATAAAAAGATTAATTAAGTTCCTAAATTCATTTATTAGGTTTTTAGAATTGATTTTTAACAAACCATCATTAAAACTAAACATTTTTAGAAGAATATTTTGATTTTGGGTGACTTAAACTCTTATTTATTATTATTTTTTGTTCTCACAAGTCACTTGCTAGTAAAAAATTAAAATTTTCTCTAATTGTTTGCTAATTTTTATATTGGCACGTAATAAAAACACTAATAATTCTAGGATAAGACTTTGATTTTTGAAAAAAGTAAGTTAACTATTTTTTAATTTCTTTTTCAATTTAAACAAGGCATTTATTGTTAAGTAACTAAAAATTATTAAGCAGAAACTGTCTATTTTCTTGAATAAATTTTATACTTCTCATGCCCCATTTCCCATTACTATTTTTAAGGTTTTAAGAATTGTTCATTAATTTTTGTATTATAAAGGATATTTTAAACTAACTCTCTTTTAAAGAGTCTTCTTTTTAAATTTTATTAGTTTAAATGTGCAACCAAACTGTTACTAATAGTTTTAAAAAATTGCAAACAAGTAAAAACACAGGTCCCAACAAAAAAAGGTGTGTGGTGCATGTTGGACTAAGATTTTTCTGGCGAATTTTTTTCCGCTTAACACGAATTTGAAGTTAAAATTGGAGGTCAAACAGCAAAAAATCGAGAAAAGGCGTAATTTCAGATAACGATTTTTTTTTCATTTTAAACGTCAATATCTCAAAAAATAAATTATGTATTTTTACAACACCTTGAATTTCAGTTATATAACCTTTTTATCTAAATGCAATATATTTCGAGTTATAATAAAAAAAAAACGAATTTTTAGAATTTTTTTTAAATTTTTGGATTGTTTCTGCAAATTTTAAGTGATTTAGGATTTAAATGAATAAAATAAATGATTTATAATTAAAAAAAAAACAAAAATCACGTTAATAAAATTTTTTTCTTATTTTGGACTGAATTTTTTTGTTAATTTAATATGATAAATACTAAAAAAAAATTATTTTTTTTTTTAGTATTTATCATATCAAAAATATTTTTATAACCTTTTATATAGACAATTTGGAAAGCTCTATTTTTTGTTCTATGAAATTTTTTGTATCTCTTATAGTTTATGTAGTCATAATCCAAACATTCTGTGGTAGCAGTAAATGTACCATATTGGTTTTTTGGGTTTTTCTGGATTTTTTGCTGTTTGACCTCCAATTTTAACTTCAAATTCGTGTTCAGCGGAAAAAAATACGCCAGAAAATTTAGTCCAACACCCAGCATACACCACTTTTTTGTAAACCTGTGAAATTAATAAGTGCTTATTTACAGCTTCTCTTTTACAACAATACTACATGACATACTCTAAAACAGGGTTACCTTGGCAGGTTTTGGGGTAACTCAGTAATGTAATAAAAACATTACGCGGAATTTCTAGTTTTTAGAGACTGTATCTTCCTTGCATTACAAGAGAAGTGGTTAGATTTGGTCTAAATGTCTTAAAAAATTTAGCTGAAAGTAAATTGTTTGTTGAGTACCAAAGTAGGTAGTGTTTTTGGGGTAACTGGCCGGCGCAATAAGTAAAAGGTATGTGCATGTAAAGTATAGAAATTTAAATACCCATCACACACAAAAAAACATAATTACCAAAAGTTTTTGTATTTTATTCCCTGTAGATATGGGTTCTTGTTTTGTTTCTTATTATGATTTTACTTTTCATTAAAATTCTTCTGTATCTGGTCACTGGAGTTGTACTGATTCTACAGAACTGACCATGTCTAAAGTAAGTGTACATTTTGGGGCTGAAGAACACCTTTTTTCTAAAAGGTGTTCTTTTGCTTCCGAAAGAGTTCGGGAAGACATGTTAATTATAATCTTTTTGTTTACTTAAGTCTGTTTAATTTGTTATTGTGTTGTCGTTAATCACATGTTCTCTGTATCCTTTGTAAAATGGGATAGTAGTCATCTTCCTCTACTTGTTCCTGGATCTATTTCTACATCTGGGTAACTTCTTGCAGTAACTGTGACAAAGTTGTTTCATTGATGGTAGCTGATCTGGGATCTGAGAAGAGATTTTCTAGCTTCTTTGAGTGACTTTGTAGTTAACAAACAACAACACACACTGTCAACAAAAGGAGCCAGTTGAACTGGAAAAGCCATTACCTTTTTCCCCTCTGGATGATATAGTCGATTTTCAAAGTATGGCCCACATAGTAAAAGGATTTGGTTGTGAAGTTCTTAGATAAATATTGTCCATTAAAAAAAAATCAAAAATGAAGTAAATCAAATGGCATAAAATTGCTCCCCTGCTAGACGAAATCATTAACGTTCTTCTTTTTGATAGGATCAAAGGCAGCAGAAAGAAATAGTTTATTAAAATTACTAAATGTATAAATGCTATTAAGAACAATCAAATAAAAAAATAACAGGTACTGAGAGGGAGATAAATAGAAGTGTCCACGGCTGAAGATCCTAAAGAAAAAAATTGAAAAGCCTAATTAGAAAAGAAAGATACTAAGTAAAAAAATACTTTTAAAGTGAAAAAGGAAGCTTAAAAAATAAGGCATGATAATAAAATCAGTTAAAAAATTTGTTGCTCAAATAATTTTAATTATTGTTATCATTAAATTATATGCTTTTAAGATATTATTTATTTTTTTAAATATTAAACAATTTAAAATTTATTTAAATTAATTATCAAATTATATATTTTTATCCTAAATTAATATTTAAAAATCAAATTTGTATGTTGGTTTTTAAGGGGGCGTCCATTAATTACGTGAGGCGATTTTGGCAATTTTGCAACCTCCTCCCTCCCCCCTCGGTGAGATGTCGTAAGATTTGCCCGAAATCCCCCTCACTAATCTCACATGAGATTTTTTAAAATGCGTATTTTTAATTTTAATATGTTAATCCTTGCTTGATTGCGTTGGATATTTTTAAAAAATAATAATTTGCTTAATTTTTTTAATTCAAGACTAGTTAAAAGACTAGTATTTAAAACTACTAACATATAGCCTAGAATCATAGTGAGAAAATATCATTGTGTATGATTAGAGAAAGTAGCTTGGAATAGAACTTGGAAGATTTACAGTTAACCATTCGTCAATGAGGCCTCTTAATTTAAATTTGAAAGTCACTCACTTAAAATCAAACTAGACTTTTTAACCAAAAGCACCAGTCGCTCAAGAACTGTTAAAACCTAATTGTGACAAAATTAAATTTTCAGACTTTTATCTAAATGTGTTAAAATAAACAAAATTGTCAAAATGAAGTTATTTAAAAATTTTTGTAAACATTATTGTTAAGTCTAAACTAGCATTACCTAAAATTTTACCTGTTGGATGCTTTGAAAGAGAGAACTCGGGGAGATTCAGTATATACTGACTTCTCCAACGCTTTTCACCGAGATAACCATGTGCCCTTACTGGCAAAATTGCATTTCACTGGTTTCAGTGAGTCCCTGCTATGATCATTTAAGAGGTTCTTGAAGGGGCGATCATTCAGAGGGTTAATTGGTAATATTAATCTGGTAGGCTTGTCACTACCTCTAAAATCTTCCAAGTAGTACACTTTTTTGTTAATAAAGTTGATTGAAATTGGTTGTTACATCCATCGTAGTATAATGTATTTTCCTTTCTCATTATTCCACATGCATATGTACATAAAAAATATATGCAAAACATTTTATTCATAGGTGTTGTGACTCACGATGTCAAGAGGAAAAAGGTCTTAATTGAATAATATGGCGCAAAAACTTGTTGTGTAAATATTGGTTTTATCTCCTCCAACAAAATCAGTATACAGTGCCAAATTCTCGGTTAAAATGGTTTTTCGATTCAATGTTTGGTCGACATTTAGCAAACGCGGCATCCACCTTGCACAGAGCTTCTTCATGCCCGAATGGTTATGCAAAATATTTCGTACACATTCAGTTGGAATCCCAGTAGTCTCAGCTATGTCATAAACTTTCAATCTGCGGTCCCCCAACACTATTCTATGAATTTTCTCAATCATTTCTAGAGTTGTGACAGGGCTGGCAAAAACTCAGGTTTTTGTATCAAGTTGGTGGGTTTTTGGGTTAGTGGTTAGTGTGAGTTTTTACTATTTTTGACATTTCTTGATGAAAAATTAACCTAAAAAATTGATTTGGTTTGGCGTAAAACTGAACGTGAACTGAAACTGGAAAATAAATAGAGGTGTCCACGGCTGAAGATCCTAAAGAAACTACATAATTTAAAAGCCGAATTAAAAAAGAAAGATACTAAGTAAAGAAATACTTTTAAAGTGAAAAAGTAAGCTTAAAAAATAAGGCATGATAATGAAATCAGTTAAAAAAATTTTTGCTTAAATAATTTTAATTATTGTTATTATCATTAAATTATATGCTTTTTAGATATTATTTATTTTTTTAAATATTAAACAATTTAAAATATAATTTAAATTAATTATTAAATTACATATTTCTGTCCTAAATTTAATATTTATTAATCAAATGATCATTAAATTTATTAAAAAAAATCTTAAAATACACTTAAACTTGTGGGTCGCAAGATGTAGGCACCGCTTCGTGCAAAATAGTTTAATTTCTCGAGTATATCCAGGGTAGGCGGAGCCAACTGTTATCATTAGTCGGAACTTTTCTCTGAAAATTTTGGATGTTAGAAATTCGTTCGACAAAATTTGTATGTTGTTTTGAGGGGGCGTCCATTAATTACGTGAGGCGATTTTGGCAATTTTTCGACCCCTCCTCCCTCCCCCCCTCGGTGAAATGTCGTAAGATTTGGCCCGAAATCCCCCCTACTAATCTCACATGAGATTTTTAAAAATTCGTATGTTTAGTTTTAATACGTTAATCCTTGCTTGATTGCGTTGGATATTTTTAAAAAATGATAATTTGCTTAATTTTTTTATTTAAGACTAGTTAAGACTAGTATTTAAAACTACTAACAATATAGCCTAGAATCATAGTGAGAAAATATCATTGTGTATGATTAGCTTATTGTATAAGCTATATTTTAGTGGAGAAACATGTTTTACTTATTTCAAATAAGTTTTCTCGCAATTTTTCACTGTCTTGCATGTTTTTGGCGGACACCCTCCCTTTCCTTCACCTGAGAATAGGTGAAATTCGGCTCAAACCTTCCCTCTTCCCCCTAAATGCCCCTCGTAATTCATGGACGCCCTGTAAAGGAAAACGCTTGTTTTGGGAAAACTAAAAAATATTTTTTCTAATTTTCCCTTTGTACAGATTAGGGCTCGAACTAAGCATATTTCCATTATACGTTTATTATTAAATATTAATAAATTAAAAAAGTTATGGGTTGAACCCAACTAGCAAATGTATTTTATAATTTTAATTTTCTACAACTTTTTTGTTTTATTATTGTTTTATTCCAAGATGTTAATTAATTATATTACAGTTGTGGATAACACTATATGGTTGTCTGCAACTGAAATGTTTTATTATTTAATTATTAAAAAGTTTCTGCTACAATATTAAAAAATATCTAATAAAGCCGTTTTAAAATAATTATAAATATACTTTCATGACTAAGCTATAAAACAACTTAGTCTACAAAACTAAATTGTTTTATAATGCCTTTGTAAGAGTCTTTTGAAGCATATTAATACCGTTATAAAAACTTATAAAAATTATTTTATTGTATTAGTTGGTCATCTTATAAAATACTTTTTAAAGTAATATTTAGGACCATTTGGTTTTTTTGAGTAAATTGTTGCTCCAGAGCTTGCTATATAATTATTATATAGAGATGCAGTCTGCTATAGATTGGAAACAGGAACAAAATAATTACATAATTAAATTGTTTTTCTTTAAATATAATTATTGCGGCTACCTACGCAATAAAACACATTTGCCATAATATATTTCTTCCATTAAATGTGTGGTTATGTTTCCTTATATTTATACCTGGGCTTTGTTTTTTATAACAATATTCATAGCGATTGATAGTGCAAAAGCAGAAATTTAAAAAGTCTAATATAGGATATAGGACAATAAAAAAATATGATGGTTTCGTAGAAGATTGAAAATTTGTTATAAAAATATTATAAATAGTATCTAATAGTAACGGTGGTAATAGCACTAAAACACAGCAGGCAAGGGAAAATAAGAACAGCACAAAAACAATAAATTAAAAAAAATCTCAGATCATAGGCACTTTTTTATTTTCACATTCAGCACTAAGAGCTCTATTTCGGAATGTTAACAAAAGGATCCCTAACATAATTCCGCAAGATCCTAGGACGCTTTAAAAATAATCAGATGATTGTCATGACAAAAGTTGGATGTGAAAGTAATTAGGTACATTTGCTTTAAGAATACCCGTGACACATCAAAATGTTGTCTATGCACTGATCTGCCTAATACTTTTAACTCAAAGAATCTCATTGTTTTAAATTCTATAAAAGTAGCCTTATAATTTAATTATCGTAAAATGCTTGCTACTGACACAAAAGTATTTTATAAAAGACAGCCATTTTGAATGTCCATGCACTAGAGTTCGTAACTCTAATACAGACATGTAAAGTTACAACAATTATCATATTTTTGTTGTTAATGGCAGTTAAAAACGTGCTAACTTAAAAATTTATTATAATTAAAATAATCTGACATAAGTATGTTTCGAAAATGACTTTAATTTAAAACGTGGATTTAATGACAAAAATAGGTTTTTTTAGAAATCATCGGTAAACAGAAAGCGCGCTTAAAATTTGTTGAAAACATGATATATAATTCAAAGATATTTGTGGCGACTTTAAAAATATATTGAAAAAGCCAATTTATTTTCATTACTGTGTTACCGTTTAGCATGTTTTTCTTAAAAAGTCTGTCATAAAAATTCTTAGAAAATAGTTATGTAGTGCTATTAAAAGAAGCTTTAGTAAAACAGTTCTATAATGCCGTTTCTAAATATTCTTAGGGTTAACCCAAATGTTTATATAACTATTTTTTAATTATTTCAATAACTATCACAAAATATTTATGGTGACTAAAGTATTTTATAAAATGGTGCCAATTTTGCATTTATAAGTGGTGCAAAAACATTAAAATGTTTCCGAGAGAAAAAATGTTTTATAAAATTTGTGTCGGAAACATTTCTAGGACTTTTATAAAACACCAAATTGCTAGTTGGGAAGGGACGGTCATTTAGAGGGTTAATTGGTAATTTTAATCTGGTAGGCTTGTCACTACCTCTTAAATCTTCCAAGTAGTACATTGTTCACTTCCCTCCTTTTTAACTTTTTTGTTAATAAAATTGATTGAAATCGGTTGTTACATGGATGTAACTACGATGGATCGTAGTATATTGTCTTTTTCTTTCTCATTATTTCACATGCGTATATATAAAATATATGTAAGCATTTTATTTATAGATGTTGTGACTCACGATGTCAAGAGGAAAAAGGTCTTAATTGAAGTATATGGCGCAAAAATTGGTTGTGTGAATATTGGTTTTTATCTCCTCCAACAAATCATTATGTAGTAAAATTTGTGTGTGATGCAGTTATTTTTTAAAATGTATTAAACTAATAATGGAAAGGGTGCTTTTATGAAGAGATATTTGTGAGTAAGGGATTAATAGTATGAGCTATTCGCGACAGCAACCATGATTGTGTTTTTGATTTAATAAATTGGACGAGATTTTTGGTGCTAATCCAGTATTAGTTAAAAATCCTCTGAATCCTGATTGCTTTTTAATTCAGGCTTAGAGACTGTCTTGAGAAACTGAATATTAGAATAAAGGGTATTATCGTCGAAACATTGAAGTCGCAAAAATAGATTATTAGGTACTAAAATGGAAATCTATCTGCTATAAAATATCTTTAAATTTAAAAATATTATCTTTGTAAATAAAAAAGTAATAGCTCCTATGCGGCCTTATACTTTTTCGGAAAAAAAGCTCATGTTATAGGAAATTCCAAAGAGCCAAGTAAGGATAAATTCAAGTTCAGTAGTACATTTTTTTTAACCTGGTTGCTGATATGCCATCCAGCACAGATAAATTCTTGCTACTAAAAGGAGAAAGTATGCGTTTGATCTGCTTGACCTTAAATATAATTCCATACATTTCGCGAGGAACAGAAGCAACTGTTGACAGAGGCAAGTTAACGGGAGGATTAAGAGCGCAATATCCGAAATGGCTGTTTATTTGTTATTATTTTTAAATATACACGTTAATACTAAGTGCTTTGCATTTTCCTTATTTTCTCCACCTGTTCTCAGTTACATTTTCCATTATATACTTATTATATCTAACATACAATAGGTTTAATAAGAACCAAAATCTGCACTAATCACTTTACCGTTTCAATTCTTAATCTCGGATTGCTAGAAAAAATCTCAAATGTATAATTTGTCTTTATATTTAGGTGTAACGTAAAAACTAAAAAAAATGCATCCACCCGAATCATAGAACTTATTTACAACCATATAAATCATAATTAAAATAAAATTCCCAAGAAACTTATTTTAAAATTTTCTAAAACGTAAAAGGAATCCAAAAACACAGGTATTAAAATATTTGAATACATTCTCGTTGTGTCCAATATGCTTATTTCATTTTTCTAGTTATCGCGTTTTAAATTATGTTTTAAAAGAACTCTTTGTTTTTTCAGTTTGGTTTAGAGTTTCTGGACCTAAGTGGAGTAGACGAGTATGAAAGAAACAGAGTATTGGCTTCACTGCAGCCCCTTAAGCCAAACACTAGATTTCCTTGGTTTATTGGAAATGGGAAAACCACTGCTGCTGGTAAGAAATTCAGAATATCTAACAGGACCAAATTTCTTATCTAGTAAATGTGTAAAAAGACTGTTTTAACAAGTTCTTATTTTTGGTAATTTTGATTGATTACACAGGCCCACAAAAAAAATAGGTGTGTGCTGAGTGTGGGACTAAGATTTTCGGTCGTATTTTTTCCGCTTTACACGAATCTGAAGAAATGGGGGTCAAACAGCAAAAAATCGAAGAAAGACGAAATTTCAGATTTCACCGTTTTTTTAAATTTAAAACATCAATATCTTAAAAACCATGAAAGCTACACTAGACTTTATATGATATAAACTACGTATTTTTACAAGACCTTTAATTTAAGTTATTAATCTTTTTGTTTAAATGCAATACTTTTCGAGTTATAACCTAAAAACTGAATTTTCAGGATTTTTTCAAGGTATACCTCTGGAAAAAATATAAAAATTAAATTATTTTTATTTTTGAATTTTTTCGGTAAATTTTGGGTTATTTGGGATTCAAATGAAAAAACTTATGATTTTTTAATAAAAAAAAAATCACATTAATAAAAATATTTTTTCCTATTTTGGACTGAAATTTTATGTCAAAATAACATTTTCGTTTATATCTTCTTTATTATTTATCTTATCAAAAATGTTTTTATAATCTTTTATACAGACAATTTAAAAAGCTCTATTTTTTGTTTTATGAAATTTTTTATATCTCTTATAGTTTATATAGTCGTAGTCCAAACATGCCGTTATAGCAGGTTTTTGCCGGTAAATGTACCGTATCGGTTTTTTGGGCTTTTCTCGATTTTTTGCTGTTGACCCCCAATTTTGACTTCAGATTCGTGTTCAGCGGAAAAAAATACGCCATAAAATCTTAGTCCGACACTCATTTTTTTGTGGACCTGTGTTATAAGAACTTTTTAAATTATATGAGTTCTGAGATATTTTTTAAGGGTTAAAAGAATCGTTTGAATCCACCTGTTTTGCATAGGATTACCCTTAGCGTTTTCTTTTACTTTTTCAATTCTATTTTCGTTATCAGAATTTTTAATGGAACAACACTTATAAACTAGAATCTTTTTACACCATTTAGTTAAAATTTGCCAACCAAATATTAGGAATCGATCAATGCCAATATTGATATCGGCAGCTATTGCCGATTATCACTATCGTATCGGCAGAAAAATTTCGGATGTATTGGCAAATATTTTTTATGTTATAAACAAGAGAAGATTTAAACAAAACCTATACAACTACAAATAATAAATATAAAACAGACACTGGAAGTCCAAAATAACCAGTTTATAGGGAGTAATAAAATTATTATTTAATCCTTGAAATTTAATTATTAATTTTTTAACATAAAAACACCATTTCAGCTCTATCTGCTTTTAATTTATTTCTATTAGTATCGCCAATATTGCCCACCTTACTAAAGACTTGTTTACTTAATACATTGCCAGTTGGAGCTAAAAGAAAGTTTGCTGCTGCATTGTAAAACTAGGATATTTATGTTTATCCGTCTGCCACCACTCGAAAAAATTACTTATATTTGGAAAAAAGTAGATGTGCCAAATATATTGTTATTTCCTGTTGTCATCTATAAGTGATTTTTTTTTCTAATTTTGACTTAGAAAGTGAAGGCGATACTTGCAAAAGTTTCACAAAATGTAAAAACTTCTTTTGTCGAGTTGTAATTGTAAATAGCTCAAATAAATATTATTCTTATTATCTATTTTTTTTCCAAAGGTTCTGGATCCCATTTTTCAGTGCTCAACTTATTATTTTTTTACACTCGCTAAAATATAGTAAATAATCCTACCAAAAACACCTATGTAAAATAAGAGCCAAGTTCCTATCCAAAAATATTGGTCTGTTAAAGTACTGACATCTAAAATTAGACAAGTTCTGTCCACAATTTTGTTCCACTCTTTTTTGACTTGGCAATTTTTTACTGACTTGTCTGTATTAACGTTTTATTTATTTCATTAATACAGACAGTTTTTTTCTTTATTACAAAGGTTTTTTAGTTTTAATTTTAAAGTTTTATTTTTGTAATAACCAGCTGTACTTTTCGATTATTATAATAAAATAATAAATAACACCACATAAAAATGCGTCTGGGTTTTATTTTTTGTATGAACAAATACATTTTCACTGTTAAAATTTTTAAACTCTTTAAATTAATCATGATTTTTTTGTTTAATTATACTGATTAAAATCATGATTTTAATCATCTCAACCCTGGAAATCACTTACTCCAAAACAGAAAAAAGAAACAAAAATCCCATTAAAAAAGTTGGTAACCACAACGGAACCCTAAATTAATGCACGCAGGTCACCAATGACGTTTACTTACCCAATATATTTGCCGATCTGATATATCGGTATATCAGTATTGACCGATATATTGTAGCGGCAAAAAAAAATAATATCCTGCGTTCTCTACAAAATTTACTTAAATTATGTGGCGTTTGGACTTAATACTACAACTTCTTATAGAAATTTGCGATTGATTAAGCTAAACATAATAGAATAAGTGTCTACAGATAAAAGAAAGGCACACTGTAACATAGCAAGGCTTAACTTTTCAAAGCCTATCACTGTTAGGCCTAAATCAGGTAGCAAATAGTTCAACATACAAATATCACCCGGTATTTTCTGATCGTCTTCAAAATTTTCACTGCCATCTTTATCTTTTAATTCTTCCTGTCTTGGATCAAAGAAGCCATGGAATCAATGTTTTTATCAATCTCTATGTTATATTCTTTTTCTTCGAGCTCAGCACTTAAACAGGATTGCCCACGGCAATACTCACATACAGGGGATCACCAAACCCTAATCTTTTACAACTACAAGATTCCATCGCTTAGTGTTGTTTACGGCTGGTCATTTAAACGTTTAATATTATATAAGTACCATTAATGCTATTGAGTAATTCTTACTGAATTTCTGTAAAATTGAATGTTGAATTTAAAAATATTGCTATTTGACAGTATTAATTCTCTATTTCGAGAGTGGCAAAAAATATATTTTCAACATTTTCGAGCATAGCAGCCATAAGAAATTGCGAAGTTGATGACGGTTGTAGAACATCGAAACTTCATATGTAAAATCTGACTGAATAGGCATATTCTACCCAAGAAGTTGTCATAATGTTTTTACTGATCGGAAAAAAAAATCAATATTTAAGAAATTACAAAGGGTTTTCGAAAATGCAGCTTTTTTTCAAAATGTCATAACCAATTTTGGACACACTGTATACCTACTAGAGGCAGCCTTGCCTGGACCGTGTAAACAACTGAGCAAAAGAGAAAGAAGGATAGGTTTTTAGCATTTGTTACACGCTCCGCATGCTGACTGGTCGGTGGGGAGGCTTATACACCTGCCGACCAATCAACATATAGAGGTAATTGTATCCCCTTATCTGCCGGCCAATCAACACGTGGAGCGGGAGATAAAGGTTATATACCTATTCTTCTTACTCTCTCACACGCTTGTTCCCATGGCCAAGGGGTAAGGCTGCCTCTAATAGATATATGCTCGGGGATCCAGATAAAACTCAGCCCATTGCTTTTAAAGGGAAGAAATCGGCGAAAAAGTGTAGATACAATTTTTCTGTAGAATTTTATTAGATACACTTTTCCTTACAACTATTTTTCTTAAAAAATTGATAGTCTTCAAGATATACGCAAAAAACATCATGCCCCATTATACCCCCACCCAAACAGGTTCAAATCAAGGGTACTTTTCGGACTACGTTTAGCACATCAAAATAAAGATCTTTACAAAAATGCAGCTTGCTCGGAATCTTTATGAAGTCAAAATGTTCATTTATTGGTCTAGTACATATATATTATAGGCAAAATGAGTGTTTTCTTTTTAATTTTATTTATCACTAGATAAAAAGCCTGTTTCCGCCAGGCGAGAGACAATGTTAAGTAGCCTCTGTCTCAGTAAGACGCCTTCCGTACGGCTAATGGTAAAAAACACTTTTTTGCTCCTTTTTTTGTCCCGGGGGCGAAATTCAAAAAACGGGCTTCGTTAGGTTCTAGCCACTGCTAAAGACTACCACTGTGCCAAATTTCATGATTTTAGCTCAAGCCATAACTTCAGAATCACGTGGACAGACAAATAAATATATATACCTACTCATATAAATATATCCACATTAGCATATATATATATATATATATATATATATATATATATATATATAATATATATATATATATATATATATATATATATATATATATATATATATATATATATATATATATATATATATATATATATATATATATATATATATATATAAAATATATATATATATATATATATATATATATATATATATTTTATATATATATATATATATATATAAAAAATTTTTTTTTTTTTTTTTTTTTTTTTTTTTTTTTTTTTTTTTTTTTTTTAAAAATAAAAAAAAAAAAAAAAAAAAAAAAAAAAAAAAAAAAAAAAAAAAGTAAAGTAAATTTTCATCTTTATTCATCACTCAAGCTATGTAGCCACAGCTTAGGGGACTTGTCATAATATAAATTAATATAAAAAAAAATAAAAAAAAAAAAAAGGTCCTAATCTATTACATATTAAAATGAACTTAAAAAAATTATCCTAAAACTACACAAGCACAAAATATTAACAATAAAACTAAATCACTATTTAAAATTTACATTGATAAGTACTCATTCACATAAAAAAAGGCTTGCCAACTAAGAAATTCTGCAAAATTTTTTTTAGGAGTTTAGTGCTTTCAATACCCCCAAAAGGAAGTTGCAGAAACTTGTTATAAAAAATAATTCCCTGAAATGTGGGGAACTCTGACCGACACTCAAACGAGAATATGAAATATGTAGATGATTTTGATTTCTTGTGTTATAAGTATGTATATCAGAGTTTCTTTGAAATTCAGCCTCATTCAGTCTCACATAAATTATGAGCAGGTATATATAGAGGGACGGGAGAGTAAAAATTCCTAAATTTATAAATGCTTGACGGCAGTGGCACCCGGTGGTAGACCTAACATACACCTAATTATCCTTTTCTGCAAAAAAAGGGCCCCCCATTTCAAAGCAAAATTTCCCCCCAAAATTTTTTAAACCATATGATATATGTGACTGAACTAAACCGTAATATCCAAAAATTTTAACACATTTGGTGAAACAGACTTTTTTTAAGTATCGAATCACAAAGCAAGATTTACTCAGTTTAGCTGTTAAACCGTTAATATGGTTCTCCCAGGTTTTTTTTTGATCCAATGTTACCCCAAAAAAACTTTATATTTGGTAACCTGAGCAATAGATTGATGATTTGCTTTAATTGAACTTTGGTCAATTGTTGTTTTTTTTGGAAAAAAAAATTAAAAAAAAATGTTTTTTTTTGTATTTAAAACTAACCCATTATTTGTACACCAATTAACAAATTCAACCACCGATCGATTTGCCCTTTCCCCCGTCGCTTCCCTATGGTATTCAGAAAGGAGAAAGTTTGTATCATCAGCATAAACAATTGCTTTACTTGGAAGGGGCACCCCATAGGCATGTCATTAATATATATTATAAATAGTAAGGGTCCAAGAATAGATCCCTGGGGAACTCCTGTCCTTACCTCACCATATCTGACCTACATTTGTCTATCACCACTGCCTGCCCTCTATTAGCCAAATATGATGCTACCCAGTGATGAGCGACACCCCTTACCCCCCCCAAACATAAAGCTTCTGCAACAAAAGCTCATGGACCGTGTCAAAGGCCCTACTAAGATCAAAGAACAGTGCTGTTGGATGAGCTTTCATATTCAGGGTGTCATAAATAAAATTACAGAGTTCTTTAATTGCTGTTAGAGTTGATTTATTCTTTAAAAAACCTTTTTTAAAAATTCCCCAAAAATTTATATTTTTTAAAAAGTCGATTAATTGACAATTAAAAGACCGTCGAGAACCTTGGCAAAAACCGACTCCGAACACAAACATTGCGCCAATTACAAACCAGTGGTGATCCCTTATTCTTAAAAAAATTTGGGTAGATTTTGAGATCTTCAGTTCCTCCGGGTAGCAACCGGTAGCAAAAGACTCACAAATTATGTGTGCTAGCGGTTCGGGGAAAATCATCAGCAACAGCCCCCCCGCACACGTCCGCTTTTCCCCATCAATCCCCCCCCCCGGTTTTCTCGTGGTTCTTGCAATTATCCTTTTCAAATCGCCTTGCGTAACAGGGCATAAGACCATACTATTCACTATGTTGGGCTGAAGAACAATCTTATCAAAATCTGGTTTTGGGGATTGGAAAGTCAAAAAAGAACAATTAAAAATATTACAGATATCCTGTGGTTTAAAATTTTTTTTTATTATATAAAATTTTCTTTAATTTCTTGTTTTTTTTTTTTTACTATTACTGCGTGATTCATTTATTATTTTCCAACTCTCCCCCCCCAACATTGAAAAAAACTAGAATGCGCCTATTATTAAAGTTACTCTTGGTGCTCTTTTTAAATTTTTCGTATAATAGCTTTCAATTGACCCCCATCTCTCCTTTTTCAACATTATCAGGATAGCACTTTACTAATTTTATGCATTTCACAAACCATACAATGTAAGTCCTTCAACCCCTGCACCATTTTAAAAATTTTTACCTTCACCTCTATCTTTTTTAAATGTGATAGCAGAATTAAAGTGAAACAAAAACGTAGAATAAAACAAAGAAAACTTATGAGCAAAGTTAGAGGCTGAAAAAACAAATTGCCAGTTTTCATTTATTAAGAATTTTTTAGTGTTGACAAGTTTGCTTCAGACAAATCGCGATAGTAAACAGTACCACCCCGAGAATCCCCTGTCAGATATGGCAGTTCATATGTACATATTTGATAAGTGTGATCTGACAAAAAAATGTCCTGAATATCAACACTAATAACCCTCAGATCTGAAAAACTTTTACATCTATCAGAGTCCCTGAATGACTCGTTATACGCGTTGGTTTATAAATACTATTTTTTTTAAATTAAACTGAGCAAATGTGTTCTGAACCTCCAAACACGCCTGATTACTGTAAGTAAGTTAACATTTATATCCCCACATACAATAAAGAAAATTACTCCATACAAAGTTGACACAAGATAATACAAACCATCCAGAAACAAAGTTAAGTCACCATCTGGTGTTCGGTGAAAGAAATAATATAAATCCTACAATTGGAGTTGGTGGTTCCAAAACAGCCGACGACCTCGAAATGCCTCTCAACAGCCACATGAATGGGGACACACTTTAATTCCAACGTTTTCAACGCGAACACACATACACCCCCCCTAATTTGGGTCCTACGAGAAAATCCAGTTATTAGTATATAATTTTCAAAGTTAACACTTTCAAGGTTGTCATCATTAAGCCAGTGCTCACAGAGACATAAAACGTCAGGCTGAGAAAGATTTAATAGAACATTAATTTTATCTATCTTAGTATTGGAAAAACCCTTTTGCACATTAAAATTTAATATTTTTATACCATTATTACAGTTATTTGCACCCGCATCCGTTGGACATCTCATTACCCCATCCATATGCACATCTACATGCAGGCCGAAGGCTTGGTCGGCATAGGAAAATTTACATTCCGATCTTGATCTTTATGCTGATTATGCTCTAAGTCAATATTTATCAAAGTAGTATCAGCCTTAGTATTAGCCTCCCCTTCGACCTGATCCTCTGAGCCTTCTGCAGATATTTTATTATTTGTTGCATCAAGCTCACCAGAAGTTGTGTTTATAAAAATTATTGGATTTGTTTTATATATATATATATATATATATATATATATATATATATATATATATATATATATATATATATATATATATATATATATATATATATATATATATATATATATATATATATATATATATATATATATATATATATATATATATATATATATATATATATATATATATATATATATATATATGTAGATTACATTTTTTGTATACTCAATGCCTATTTATAAATACTTATATTATCTGTCGGTCATTTTAAACTATGAGACGTCGCGCAACGAAATATAAATTAAAGAAGTTTTAAATGCATGACCAGGCCTTTTACACCAATGACGGGTAATGCTACAGATAAACAAATTTTGTGATTAAAATTATATATGTAATTAGCAGATTGCAGCAGGTCTTTAAAAACTAACGATTTTTAACCCTATAACACGTTATTATTTAAACGGACTTAATTAAATCATAAAATATAAGTAAAATAAAGGTAAAAACTTTTCCCAGTTTATGTGTGGCAAATTTGCGGCCAAAAATTCTTGGAATAAATTTAATTTGATTAAGCCATGGCAGAATTGCGGCCTAAACGGAAAAGTTTACTTTCCTACTTTTAGTGATGTATCACGTCCAAAATTTAATTGGGGGAAATAAAAAGCTGCTTGAACTAACCAGAAATAACCATGACCGACCAGAACTGACGGCTTCGGAATTTGTCTAAATTATCCCTACGTAGAAGTTATTAACAAAATTTTAATAATTTTCAATATGATTTTTGTCACATCTGAAATATAATTGGGGAAAATAAAAAGCCACTTTAACTAACCAGAACTAACCATGACCGACCAGAACTGAGGGCTTTTGAAATGGTTAAATTAGATCTATTTTTAGGTACAAAGCGAGTAAAACAAAATAATTTGGAGACTATACCACGACCATTGGTAAACAACCATGAATACATCCCACCCACTACAGAAGTTACATCTAGAAGAGTTCCAATACAAATAATTAATCCGAAAACTGGAGAGGCTATACCCATTAGCAGTAGCCTAGGGCCTATTAGTAATCCTGAACCTCCAGGAACTAACACAGTAGTTAATGCTGTAAATGGCCCAGTTAATCCACAGTTAAGCAATCAATATTTTAATTCTGTACCACAGTATTATTCCCCACCTGTGGTAACCACTCCTAATGTGCCGGTTCATATACAACCAACAACTTATGGCAGTTACACAGTACCTAGTACAAGTCACCATGAAATTCCTGTAAATACTACAATTTTTCCACCTTATCTGCCTCAAAGTTATCCCGTTAAACCACAAATATACTATGGGGTACCACCGGCACAACAAATTTTTGTCTCACATCCAACTACTGTTGATGCTGGACAATATTATCAAAATAGTGGACCTCAGTATGTTCAGAATGTTCCCACACATAACACTATACAGGTAGACAGCAAACTGGGACCAACTTCTGTTTCTCAAACTGCACCAGGACATGAAAATCAGTGGGCCTCTACTGAGACTCCTGTACTAAGTAATTCGCAGAATCACCCAGTACTAACAACTGTTAGTCCTGTGCCAAGTCAAAATTCTGTGGTGAAAAAGCCCGTATCACCATTGTCCGCAGATACGCCAGCTTTTACACCGAAAAATCAACAGAATACTTCTTTGGTCCCCCAAAGCCCTTTAGTTACTTCAGAACCCCAGAGAACTCTTCAGGAACCTGAAAGTTCGAACATTACTTTAGCAAACTCTGACACTACAATAGTAACTACTACTAGTACTACTACAGTTGTTCAGAACGTGGTCCAAACAGATACTACACCAAAACAAACTGGAGTATGGGGCGCCGGAAAATCATGGGCGAGCCTGTTTACTCCCAAAGAAGGTACAATTAGTAGTCCACAGGTAAATGGAGTGACTAAACCGTCATTTATTGAGACTGTGAATAAAGAATCTAATACCAATGAAACGGCATGTCCTATTAAGAATCCAAAGAAAAGTCAATTTATTGATCCTGATTGTTATAGGATGGGAGGTAAGGATAGGTAAAATTATACAGTGCGAATGTAGTCCCCCCCTCTACTAACTTTGTAAGGAGTCGGGTAAAATTGAGGTTAAAATCTGTTTTTACTACTTTTTGGCATAATTTTAATAATATAAATATCATAGATGGCGTTAGAGATACTATCTAGTCAAACAATCAAATAAAATGGGGGTCATGTAATCCTTTGTTTAAAAGGTATTTTAATGCTCTATTCAATGACCTTTAGTTTATTTAATTCAAATGACCGATTGTGGATTCGTGATTTTGGAACCAACATTTTTTTTAATAATCTTTCAATAATCATAATAATAAGTCTGGTCAGTACAGGAAATTTATTTTAAACAAATGATAAATTTAAATAATAAATTAAATGGTTGATGTATAAGTAATAGAAAAAAGGGGAGCAAAAAGTAATACCAGAAAAACATAAGCATTAAGAACAGTTTAAAGAAACAACAATATTATGTATCCTTAAAACAAATCAATTTACAACACTTGACTTGTAATAGAAAAGTAATTATTTTAAGTAAATAAAACACATTAAAAATCATCTAAGCAACTTGTGACAACATTGGCACTTGCTAATCGAACACTAAAATAGTAATTGTCCATTACTACGGCAACTAGTAGAGCTCCATCACGCAGGAACCCGCTTTAAAAAATATCTATTTTTTTATTTCTATTTTAAACCACAAACGATGCTAATGATTGTAGTAAACTCATTTTTTTTGTAGTTTTAATAATTAGACCAAAAAAATTATAAATACATTTCTGAGCACTAATTATTGCAAATAATGTAGTTGCTACTAGTGAGATGTATGCTCAATCGTTTGTAGTTTTTTGTAGCAACAAAAATTTTTTTTACTTGATGCGAGTACACAAAATATCGCATATTACGAAAAATAATGGAGGTACAAAAAAGTGCGAAACGTACTCAAAAACTACAAACCAAGCTAATGAATGTAGTAAACTTAATTTTTTTGTAGTTTTAATAATTAGACCGAAAATATTATAAATACATTTCTGAGCAGTAACTATTGCAAATAATGTAGTTGCTACTATTGAGAGTTTTTGAGTATGCGTCGCACTTTTTTGTACCTCCATTATTTTTTGTAATATGCGATATTTTGTGTACTCGCATCAAGTTAAAAAAAAAATTTTTGTTACTACAAAAACTACAAACGATTGAGCCTACATCTCATTAGTAGCCACTACATTATTTGCAATAGTATGTATTTATAATTTTTTCGGTCTAATTATTAAAACTGCAAAAAAATTTAGTTTACTACATTCATTAGCATCGTTTGTAGTTTTTGAGTACGTGTCGCACATTTTTGTACCTCCATTATTTTTCGTAATATGCGATATTTTGTGTACTTATATCAAGAAAAAAAATTTCCTGCAAATAGTATGTATTTATAATTTTTTCGGTCTAATTATTAAAACTAAAAAAAAATTGAGGTTACTACATTCATTAGCATCGTTTGTAGTTTTTGAGTACGTGTCGCACTTTTTTGTACCTCCATTATTTTTCGTAATATGCGATATTTTGTATACTCGCATCAAGAAAAATTTTTTTGTTACTTCAAAAAACTACAAACGATTGAGCATACATCTCACTAGTAGCAACTACATTATTTGCAATAGTTACTGCTCAGAAATGTATTTATATTTTTTTCGGTTTAATTATTAAAACTACAAAAAATTGAGTTTACTACATTCATTAGCATCGTTTGTAGTTTAAAATAAAATTTAAAAAATAGATATTTTTTAAAGCGGGTTCCAGCGTGATGGAGCTAACTAGTAGTACATTTTTATTTATGACAGATGAACAAAAACATTCCTAAACCTGAAAACAAACAGAAATATGGGCTGCATTGTTAATTACATTGCAAAGTTACGATTTACCCAAATTTTTCTTGATCTCAAATTAAAACATGAATAACTCCGCAACCGGTTATTGGAATTGAAAAAACTGTAGGTCTCTGCATAGAGCCTTAAAATACCTTTAAAACAAGGTTACATGATACTCCCTTCCATTTAATTTTTTTTTTTTAGATAGTGCCCCTAACGCCATATATGGTATGTTTACTAGGAAAGTTAGGTCAAAAAGTGGTAAAAAAAGATTCTTTTTACCTAAAATTTACCCGACTTCGATGTCTCACCCAGTTTAAAAGTTATCAGGGTGTCGCTCTGTATATTAATTAAAACACAGATTTTTATAAATTTAAGGTTAAATTTATACATATATTTTGTTAAAAGTTTTGGTTTTACTTTGATAAACTTTGTTTACTTTTTTTAGAATTTTTAATGAACTACACAGTGGATGGTCGAGCGGTTAGTCTACAGCCCAGAGGATTAATAAATCAAAGTAACTACTGTTACATAAATTCTATACTCCAAGCTTTAATAGCATGTCCTCCAATGTATAATTTATTAAGTGGTTTATCTGAAAATATTTCGTCAAATGCAAAAAGAAAACCTACCCCAGTCATTGATGGAATGTAAGTAACATATTAGGAGAATTTAATATATTTTTTAATATAGAGAAAACAACAAGGAGGAAATAATACATACCAGTGTAATTAAACATGTTTAGATCACAAGCTATTAGAATTTGACACTGTCATTGGTGATAGAAGTAATTTTGGGAGTAACATTTTTAATTTTCTAAAGTGGTATCCTAATAATTTTATTTTTAGTTTGGGCGTTATATCCACAATGCAAAATAAAAATATTAGTGAAATACATAATAAAATATAGACATTAAAACAAAAAAATGTGGTAGAAAAATGAATCAGCCTAAAATGAATTAAAATTTAATTTTTATGATTTTAAAGAAAAACTTATTATATTAAAAGTTTTTGTTTTTAACTTCTTTATATTGAAAAAAAAAAGATAAAAATATATCACCGAATTCCTTATTTAAGAGTATTAAGGAACGGATTTTTTTGCGTTAGTCGGTAATCAGCAGAGCTGGGTAGGAATCGATTCCTTTTTAAGGATCCGAAGGCTGTTATCGATTACTTTTTAAAAATAGGATCCGTGATCCGGATTCGTTATATAATTTTAAAATGATCCGGAAACGATTCCTTTTTGGAAGGATCCGATTCCAAAAAGGAATCGATTCCTTATATTTCTAATTTGAGACAAAGGCCAAAATCCGCCATTTTGAATACGCCCTTTCAAATTTTTTACTTAGAATCCTTAATTTCTAAATTTTGACCCAGCCTCCCTAAAATTCTTATATCCCGAATCTAAGGCAAATTGGTTAATAAATGGCAAAATCCGCCATTTTGAATATGTCATTTTAAATTTCCAAATTTATACCTAATATTCTTAATCAGCATCACATAAATCACATTCGGAAATTAAGATAAAGATTTTAAAACATCTGCCTATTAAGATCTTGAAATAAGGAACAAAATGTGATTTTTAACTAAAATATGTTGTTTTTTAGGTCCGGAGGAACAACATTTAAATGAAACATTTTTTCATAACCATAGAGTGAGGTATCCAAAAACGCGCATACATTTTACTTGCATTTATGTGTAAAGTTCTGATTGTTCGATCTTCCCTGGGGGCTTTTAAATGGGATATTTAATTATTTCTATTCAGAGTGTCATCTAAAATGAATTTAAAATTTTAATACATTTTTATATTCCGTAAGCAGAGAAATCATTAAACGGTACTGGTGAAACTTCCTGTAAAATTAAAATAAGATGCCCCATTTAGTCGCTTGAGGTTATCTTCTTCTTCTTCATTCATTTTTGGCTTTCGTCCACTGGACGGTTTACCAGCACTAGCCCGTAGGATTAGCCGGATTGCGAGCACTAAACTCCCGGTTATCCCGACATTTACACTATATTAGCTAATACACTATACAGTTACATTTCACTGATGAATACTTTTACTATTTGATTTTTTTTTAATACTCCATTTAGTTTTAGAAAATTGGTTATTAGTAAGACAGACAGTACAAACAAAGGGAAGTCACTTTCACGCTTCGGGCGGATGGCGAAGGCTCTTACACAACCGAAATGTCGCCTCGGATAACATTTATTCCCAAGGACTAAAAGACAGGATTTATAGAGCTTTTTATACTTAATGTTATATA
This sequence comes from Listronotus oregonensis, assembly GCA_019359885.1. Classification (NCBI taxonomy): domain Eukaryota; kingdom Metazoa; phylum Arthropoda; class Insecta; order Coleoptera; family Curculionidae; genus Listronotus; species Listronotus oregonensis. The sequence goes on from JAHBCN010002628.1 coordinate 29,548, forward strand.
ATTTAAAAATCTGTTGAGTAATTTTATTAAATAATTATTAATGTTAGCCAGAACTATGTTTATATCGAAGGGCCGGGTGATTCCACTATTGCCTATTTCAGTATATAAATCAGTATTAGGTATCATGTTAATTGGACATGTAGAATATGTGGCTAAGGTCTTCTCTTGACCACACTCACAGTTAGGGCTATCTTGGACTCCAATCTTGTATAAATGTTTTTTGGTTTGACAATGTCCCGTTCTCATTCGAACTATTGTGGTTAAATGCCTTCTGTTTATATAATTAGAAGGTTTTGATGCCAGGTTTCATGGAAAATTTTGTGCTATCTTGCGTACCATTTTCCTTTCTTCTTACATGTTTCCTTCCAGGATTTTTCGAATTTTTGTTTTATATTCTTTTTTAGGATGTGAAGGATATCGGCCTTGTCGAGTTCTAGATTTATTGGTGTGCTTAATTCACAGCCTTTTTTCGCTAATTTATCTACATGCTCGTTTCCTGGGATATTTGAGTGTCCAGGTATCCATGCTATAACAATATCAGTGCCATTTTGTCTGGCCTCTACAATCATTTGTTTTGTAAGTAAGGAGATATAATCATTATTTGAGTCTATTTTCATTTGTTTAAGTTTATCGATAGCGCTTGTGAGTCTGTTAAATTAAAACTTTCTGTATATTCTCAGAGAGGCAAATGGTACAAGCCTTATTTATTGCAGCTTATTTCCGCTGACATATATTTAAATTATCAGTTACTTCTACCTGAATAGTTGATGTTAAATATATACTCCAATTCCCACTCTCTCCTCTTAATTTTGATGCATCCGTATAAATTAATGTATAGTTTTTGGCTATATTACTCATGCTTTCCTGAATTTACTTACAGTATTTGTTTCTAATTTACTTAACTCTAGATCAATAACTGTAAGATTTTCTATCTGAAATTCATAATCCAGTTCAAAGCAGGGATGTGTGTTTTCTTTGTAGAGATTATTTTCATATTGTTGCAAGTTAATTAAAGCGTCCACCAGATATGGAGTTTCTTTATTTTTCTAATAGGTTTGTTTTTTGTAGAACTTGTTTTTTTAATATCTTCTATCCTATTAGTGGTGATCTTTATTTGATTTATTTTTTAAAAATTTTGAGCTTAGATTTTCCCCCTGGATTCCATGTCGATTTCAGATGTTTCTGCTAATAGGCGTTTATAGGTGTACTTTTCATGCAACCAGTAATAAGTCTTAAGCCTTGATAGAAAATTTGATTTATTTTGTTAAGATTTTTTTGCGAGGTTGGTTTTATCAGTTTTGGGTTCCAATCCAAAGGGTTTTTAACATACCAAAAGCTGGGTAGGGATTGGATCTGCCCCCCATGATACTTTAGAAAAAGTTTTAAGAATGTTAAGCCCCTTTTTTTTAGCTTTGTTTATCATATTTTCAATTTGTTTGTTCCATTTTAGATTCCCATCCAGGATTATTCCTATACTTGACATTGTTTTAAATCGAATAACGTTATTATCTATAAAATTTTGGTTATTTTCATAAAAGATTTTTGTAAACCAGATTGCTTAAATTTTTCCTTGAAAATTTGAGATCATTTTTTTTTTAAAACCATTTATTTACAATGTTTAATGCTGAATTAATTCGTCCAACCTTTTTGGGATACATTATCCCCTTTGATAAGTAGCTATATCGTCCGCATATCCTAGAAAGAGTGACGTCCTCTGGGATTAGTGTGAAAAGTTCCTGTATATATAAGTTGAATAGTAATGCATAGCGGATCCTTGTGGTATTCCTGTTGACGTAATTATGGGTCCATTAATTTCTCCTTGATTATCCATCCCTTTTACTACCCTATTGTTTAGTAATCTCAAAATTAAATTGCAAATTCCAGTTGGTATATCAAAGTTAATAAGTTTACTATATAGTAATTGAATATTGATATTATCATATGCAGCTTGGATATCTAAGAATACCGCCACTACTGTTTCACCTTTACTAAATGCTAGTTGAACAAATGAGGATACATATGCTATATTTTTTTTTTGTCAATTTCCATTCCTCAAACCCTGTTTGGAAGTTTGATAGGAGTTTTTTGTTTTCAATTATCCATTCAAGTCTATTTTTTATCATTCCTTCTAATAGTTTTCCATTGGGAGATAGAGCAAGGGCCCTTCAAAATTATCTGGATTGTTATTGTTTCTATTTTGTTTTAATATTGGTAGGATGCACTGCTTTTTCCATTCTTCGGAATAAGTGAGGTTTCTAGACATTTTTTAAAAATTTTAAGTAAATTTTTTTTTAGCAATTGGAGGTAAATTGTTGATCATTGAATACGAGATATTATCCAACCAGTTGCTTTGTTTTTTTTCCCCTTCAGGGGGGGCTTCCATTTCATTTAAGGTAAAATATTTTATGCTTACTGGATCTACGGATTTTATTTGTAATTCATATATTTATGTGATTTTTTGAGTATTTTTTTTAAAAAATTTTTGAGCCAAAATGGGGGGGGAATGTATCTAAAATTTATTGTAGTATTTGAGAATCTTTTTTATGGTCTTCCAAAATAACTAAGGGTTCTATCTCTATTTAAAGTTTCACAAAATTTCCCAAAAAATTTTTTTTTTTTTGTCTTTTAAGAAATCTGTTAACTTTGGCAATTATTTGTTTGGTACGTAAATTGTTTTCTAAGGAGGGCACTAATTTAAAATTTTCGATTGCTTTCTTTTCTGATCCCAAAATTTGGGCAGAATTTTTCGTCCCACCATGGATTGCTTGGTTTTCCGTAAATGTGATCTTTTGTAGGGGATAGTTTCTTCAGCAGCATCCTGCATGCTATTATTAAATTTTTCATAATCAAGATCGTCCATGTGCTGATCGCTAAATTCAATTGTTAATAAATCATAATATCTTTGCCAATCTGCTTTTGCAAAATTACGTTTATGTGTGGCCCCTTTTTTACATCTATCCCTAGAAAGGGGAATTGGATGATATAGCATATTGTTGGGAAAAAAGGTCACTGTTTCACAATCGTCCAGTACATTCCATTGACACTTTTTAAAGGGGTAGAGTTTTATTAAAAGTTATATCGACTGAACTTTTTATTTTGATAGATTTCCCCAAAAGGGGGGTCTTCCATCAATATAAACATAGTTAGAATTATCAAGAAAATTCACAAAAACTCCCTACCATTATTGTTTCTCCTATCACTACCCCATAACCATGATGAGCGTTTAAATCGCCCATCATAATATTATGTCCTTCCAACCTTCAAATATGTTTTTAAAATTAAGTGTAATTTGTTGTGTAGGTGGAAATAAATATTTATAACGTTAAAATTACCTATTTTGATTATTATACATTGTATTGAGAAGCGCGTTAGTTTGGAAGTTGGTAGTTATTTCAGATAAATATTTTGTTTAACCAACGTGGCAATACCACCATAACCATCTATTCTTTTCTTGTCTATAGATTTTATACTGTTTTTTGCCAATTTGAAAATTTGTTGATAAGTTTCATTTAAAATTATATTTTGGATCATATTGCTCTATAAAATAATGAGGTTCTTATTTGAGTAAAACTGCGTATGTTCCACTGCATTATTTTAAATGATAGTTATCCATTTCCAAAAGCTAAAATAATATTTATCTTCTATTTTTGATATATGTATATTATAATACTAATAATCTTATTTAATAGGGGGATTTTTTGTTGGTATTTTTAAGACGTTCTGATTACTTTTTTTGGGGGGTCCGGTCTATCTCGATCTCTTCTTATTTCTCTAGTAAAAATAGATCTTTTAGTTTTTGTTTATCTGCTTCTGAGAATTGGTTTTAAGTAAAATATATTTCTTGCAAATTGTCATTATTTGTTTGTGTTAAAATTTTTCCCTAAGATTTTGCGATGATTATGGCAGTAACTAATAATTACGGGTTTTGGTGTCTTTGTTAAATGAGTCTTCTCTGGAGTTTGGAAAAATAATTGACTATTATGGGTTTTTTCCATCCCTTTGACTAGGGAAATTTCTTTTCTTTTTGGGGATGATCCATTTCTTGTCTGTACGATCTTTTGTTCCCTTGATTATTTTCGTTGGGGGGGCTTGCTGTCTTTGATTAACATTGATCCTGTTGGGTTCCCTTCCCCACTTGTAATAGCTGATGGGTTTGGGAATAAATCATACTATTTAGTTTAACAGAATCCCATACCCCATCAAATTTTGTAATATTTTCAAAAGCCATCAACTTTTAATATTTGTTGTTTAACAAATTCAGGGAAAGATTTATATTTTTTTGGGTTCAGTGCTTTTACAATGTATACATTTAGTTTCCCCTCAAAATCAATATCTTCATGATCTTTTCTTCACAGTTGGGGCAAATTCGTTTTCCTTTACATTGAGTTTTAGTTTTCCGTATTTAAAAACATAAAAAACCCCGTAACTGGGGGAACATACAATAACTGGCAATGGAAACCAAGACAAAATAAATTTGGGAAGGATTATTCCTTCAAATGTGACCAGGACTGTGCCTGTAGGTACATATTCCGTTTTTCCGTCCTTTTTTACCCTGCGATTCATTCTTTTAGCATTTTCTATTTTATATGGTGACTAAATTTTCCCTTAATAAGATCTTTAGATCCAGTTGAGGTTTCATTTGACGTATTATGCCTTTAAAAAAAACATAATTATACGGAATATACACTTTATATCCCCTATCTTTTAATCTTTCATCCAATTGATTATTCGCCGATTCACAGTTGGTAAATCTACAGAAATTCGTTTTTTCCCTTTTTGATAAAAAAATTTTTACAAAAGTTAAGTTTTAAATTAAAAATTTTCCCTTTGAATTTTAAATGATTGTCCCTTTCCCAAATATTAAAACCTAGTTTTTCTGTTGCTTCAATAAAAACGATAAATGGGCCCTTATCAGTTACTTTGTAAACATAGTTTTTTTTTTGGGGTTTTGGCCCTCTGTTCATTTTGGTTGTTTTTGTTAATGTTGTTTTTGTAACACCACCAACCATTTTAGTATTTGTTCCCGCAAAATTAGTTTCATCAATGGGAGGGTCGAGCCCCCCTAATGGGGTTAAACATGTTTTTATTTATTTAAAACTTTTTTTTTTATGTTATTATATCAAGACTCACCTAAGGATAAAAGGTAAGGATAGTTAGTAAACAGATAAAAAAAAAAAAAAGTAACAAAAACCAAATTTCAGGGGCACTATCACTGCGATGTGTTCGCGTTGACGGTTCGTACCCGAATCCCGAGGTTATTTTTAAGAATTCCTTTTTAAAAACCTTATGGGAAAAACTAGCATCGCAAGTTTTGGAATACAGTTTGAAAAATTGTTTAATTTAAGGGTGGATCACTGACCTCAATATGGACCGGTAAAGGGTATCAGATGCGCGGTCAAAAAGAGATTTATGGGCGAAAATGTGTCCGTGCGCCGTGGCTCTAGTCATCTCAGGGTCCAAATCGCGGAACGGATTAGCAGATCGATTTTATTTACAAATTTGTCGCCGGCAGTTCCGTACTTCGTCAATTGATGACTTTTTAAAAAAATATATATTACACTGTAAAAACTAGGTTTCTGGTTTTTTGAAAAAATAAAAACATTGGTTTGTTTAGATTGGGTTTTTTAAACAAAAATAAAATATTATCCATTGTCATCTCCTTAAATTCCTCTAGTTCTTCTGAATGTTACAGCTATGAAACCACAAATTTTTGTAATTGGGGTTTTTAAATGATGAGTTGTAGTTAATAAAATAAAAATGAAAGACTGAACATGACTTTATTTTAAAAATTAACTTTTTGTTTCATCTATTTAAAACAATCATAATTGAAAAAATCACCATAATTTTTATTGGGTTAAAAAAATCTAAAAAAAAAATGTATTGCATTAATTTTAAAAAATCGGTAAGATGATTAAACATAAAACATATTCCTTAGAGCATATACCTACTAGAGGCACTCTTGCCGCTTGGGAAAAAGATCATTTGTGTAAGAAAGAAAATTAGGTATAACTTTTTCCCTCCAACGTGATCATTGGTCGGTGAAAAGAATAATACCCCTCGTGCTGATTTGTCGGTCTCTCCGCGTCGATCTATCGGCACTATGGTTGGAGCCACGGAGAAAGGTTTATCCTATGATTTCTTTTTTTGTTTTCGACTGCCAAACGGCAAGGCTGCTCTAGTAAATAAATACTCGGGTTTTTATAAATACATTTAAGATGTTTTGGGAAAATCCTTTTTTTCGCTATCGAAAACATAAGTGTAAGCAGGAAAAGAGTTAACGTTATTTGTATAAACATTTTTTTACCCTTTATGTCTGTTCAATCTCGCAAAAAAACCCTTTATTGTATCCCTTTACCGATCCCCCAGCAAAGTAAAACCCTTTAAATATATAGAAAGCGTTCAAACTCCGTCGTTTTTGAACTGACATAAAACTTGTAAAGTCGACATTAAGCCCTTTAATAAATTTTTTAAATCCAAACCATTTAAGGCGACAAAAACTGGGTCTTGAAATTAACCCCATTTTTTATTAGCCCCTATTTTTCTATTTATATTTTGCAATATTAATTTTGTTAACTCATGGTTTATATTAATACCAACATAATTTTATATATGTATAGAAACGCAAAATAAAAGAATTTAGGGATCTAAATATATAAAAAAATTTTATTATATAAATATAAAAATTAATGACATACAAATTCTAAGTCCGGAATTGGTCCTGCTTTAAATACGCATGCTTAATGACACTATCGTTTGTTTAGTGCGCGAGGTCGTAAACTTGCCATAAATGCGATTAGTCATTATATATAAAAGTTAGGTTATCTATGGGGTGGATTCATGTTGATGTCAGAAATAACATATTTAAATTTTAAGATTATTTACCAAAAACTAATTTGGCTAAGAGTTACACCACTTCAAAATGAGGCTAAAATTATATATTGTGGCTCGGGCTCCATGCTAAAATCTATGACACTTGATTAATCATCTAGATTCTAGATTATGTAGTATCATTCGTATCTTAGTTACCAAAAAAAACTAAAGATGATCCGGATTCTTGATCCGATAAATAGGAATCGATTCCCTGGATTCGATTCCTTTACGAGGATCCGGATTCGTGAATCTATTTTTTTTTAAGTATTTTACTTAAAGCTCGCAACGCCAATTTCTTCTAGATAATAGGAATGAAACAGTTCTACAAATGTAAGTAGATAAATATAATTTAACCGCGTTATTTGGAACAGAAAAAGTATCAACGCCTATTAAATACTGGCCTTCGTGACGGAATATGCTAATCGGTGCAGGCACTTTTAAAGTTTTGAAATCAAAAAGTACTTTTAATTTCAAGACTTTTTGTTATATTTACCAGATCCATTAATCGATTAATTTAGTGGTTTTAGAGATAAACTGGATCTTTTATTTTATCAAATCATATTTTATGTGATTTATTTGAGGCAATGATTTTTTAAGAAAACATTTGTGTTATTGATATAAAAGTTTATTTGGTGTAATGTTTAAACGGCATTAACAAAAGCACATTCATTTACTAATTCAGCAAATGTTTCAATTTTTTTCTATCTGCTCTAACATTATAGTTTTAAGCAGTCTGCGATGGGTAGCTGTATAGTCTAGCAAGATCAGTATACATTGCATTAATTTTATTGATTAAATCAGCTAAATTCTTGATGGCTTTCTTTTAAACTTTTGTCTTTAGATGATCCAATGGGGTCAAGTCCGGTGACTTTGGCCGTATTGCATGGGTCCATTAATACCTATCTATAGACTTGAATAATGCAATACTTACATGTTTCGGTATTTAAACATCAGTGACGAACTGGAAAAAATGGTTTATATATCAAAAAACTCTACAATTACTGTACCTAGTACCTAAGCTTTATACTAACCATCCTAGGCTCCTCTAAAAGTTTAAAAATGACATTTATTCCGAAAATCCGTTAATAATATCTTTCTCTAATCTATTTGGAAGCAAACAGTAATTAAAAAGTTTTGCTGCCTACTGTTTATATTATAATAGGGATATTAACAGTCGGTTACAAGGCTCAGTTTCTAAAAGAAAACAGTGTTAAATGCTTTTTTACAATTTAAATACAAATTATGAACTAGATAGCATTATATATATTACTCTTGTCCACTGATGAATGGCGGCTAGTTGGATATTGTTAGGAGAAAAGCATGTTGGGACAGCAGCCTATGGAATTTAAACTGATCGTGTGTTACTTGTACTTGTACTTTGTTTTTTTTTGTAGACTGGAAAAATTATACGTTCGTTTCATGTCTGGTACCTTGAATTTTAAACATTGAATCGTTCATAACATTGGCAAGGATAGTCTAATTACTTCAGTTCGATACTTTACATGTTGTGGCTTAGGGGCAGCATGTAATTTTTTATCAGATATGGCTTTTTTAACCCTTTCAGATATAAAGGTCATTTTTTGAGTAAATTCGTCTAAACAATTTGACTTTGACAGCTGAATTGGGCCAAGAAGCTGGTACCTTTAAAACCCTCTGTTCATTAGCTTGTTCTTACAAGGACATAAAAATGTTTGTGTTACCATTATTTAAAACAAATACAGCGTTTTTTTATCTTGGGAAAGTCCAATAAGGTTTAAAGCCTGAAAACTAAGGTACCGTGGGTGTCTTAAGTGATATAAGAGGCAGTTTATTGACACGACGATGGATACCTTAAAGTTTTAGAGATTTACATGAGAAGCAAAGATCTATACAGGTAGAAGGTAGTGAGGGAACGAATGTCAATTTATAGACATTCGCTAACGTGAATGCGAATATTCAGTTTTTAAATCTGGCGCGTTTTGTTTATGGCTAAAGTTTGGCAGTGGTTGTTTGTTATCAAAAAAAGTAAATTTTGAGGTAAGAGTGTGTTGTATGATTAGTTTGTTAAAATAAACAAGTGAAATTCTAGTAAAATATTATGGACTTACTTTACACTTGGCAATGCTAAATGACCTAGATGCAGGTTGTGTAACAAAAAATATTCGAGAAAAGAAAGAAATACAACGGCTATGAGAAATTATTTGAAGGGTACAGGGGAAAAACGGGCTAAGTCAATTTTTAGCAAAATTGAGATATTGACGTCATCCGATAGAAAAATTGTTAAATTTTGTTCTGAAAAAATCATCGACAAGAACGCGATAAGTCAGGAGAAATTAAATAAAAAAATTATATCGTACCGGGGAAGTCTGTGCGGAAGTGAGCGAAAACAGTTTATGTCGCGTTTTTAACTGTCTAATCGGCAGCGTTGTGCTCACTATTTTAAACGCTTTTGTGTCATTTTGTATTCAATACCAATTTCGGCCGAAAAATTTACCAATTTGCAGAGTTTTCAAAAGTTCTGTAGAAAAAAAGCTTAAGATAATTTTACCTTATTGGTGCATAATTAACTGGGAATATAGGAAAATTATTTCCTATAAAAAACTTTCGAAGTAAACAAAAAAAAAAAAGAATCTAATGAAACTATTAATTTTTTCAATTTATCTACAAAATAAAATGGTTATAAATTCAGGGAAAACTGGGCTAAGTCACGTCCAGTTATCAATAAATTGTCGATTTTTCTATCAATAATTTTTTAAAATGCTTGCAGTTTATGACCTACAGATCTCAGATAGTTGGGAAACATATTGGTAAAAAGAAAATTTTATCAATCCAAATACTTTACTTTTTGTAGCCTTTTGAAATTTTAAATTGCTTTTTTTCAAAATCATAAAATTTGATTTAGCCCGTTTTTCCGCTGTACCCTTCATTTAAAGACAATGCATAAAACTGAGCTGTCTAAATTGAGTGAGCAAAAAGGATGCAGTCAGAGCACTTGCGTTGGCATGGTTTTCCCATCAAAGTACTAAATCTAATATTAACCAGATGTCGCGTTAGATTGTATTGAAAAAACGAAACATGGTAATAAATCTGTAAGGTCTTTGGCGGTTGATAATGTGATATGTAAAATTATTGCGTTAGAAGACTTGCATTTAGTTGCATGGAATGTCTGGCTTCATAAGGCTTATGAAGTAACTGTGTTCATCATTTAATTTAAAGTCTGGTCAGTATTATACTTCGCTTATCTGCAAAAAAGTATATGGTAATATGTGAAGTTAGGTTATTGCTTTTCTAATAAAAAATTATAATAAACAAATTTTTTTGTACCTAACATTATTTAAACATTCTTTTTTTCTGACATACATATTCGCAAAATATCCGCATGAATTTTGCGAATGCGAATATCAAGAATCATGCGAATATTTGCGAATGCAGATGCAAATGCAAATATTCTTTACAGCAGTAGTGGAAGGTTCCACAGCCAGTTCTAAATTTGTGTCATTGTTATTTTCTACATGTTAAAATAAGCACTGCGTATTTGTATGGTTTAAAAGCACTTCCTTTAGTCGTTTCCTAACTTGAGACACTTACAAAACAGTTTTACTTAATGCACTCGCTATTTAAGTAATTAGTATGTATAAATTGATTTAAAAAACACTGTTTTTCTCACAATACTATAAGTTAAACTGGTACGTTTTTTCAGATGTAAATTCGTGAAAGAATTTAAACATCTTCCAGCAAATATGCGTGTGAACAACAGGCGTTCAGAGGGCGGCAAAAAGGATCAGAAAAAAGATCAAGGTGCCGTGATCAACACGGACATACCATTCGAACCAACATGGATTTACAAAATGTTAAACGGAATCCGTACCGACCTTATAGAGGGTCGACAAGAGGATGCTGAAGAGTTCTTAGGATGTTTGTTAAATAATTTAAATGATGAAATGTTGGAGGTATGCTTAATATGTGTATTCTTTATGTAAAGCAACATTTTCCTGCTAGTAATGCGAAAATTGTATGTTTCAAAAAAGAAAATTCTCAAGAAATCTAAAAGTGGGTTTTACTCCTTTGGGACTGTTAAAAAATAATCATTGTTTCTCCAGTTGTTTCGCCATCACGGGTTGTATTATACACGTCACTTCTATATGGCATCTTATCTTTGTTTTTCAACACTATCTTTTTTTTGGGTATGCTAAAACTAAAACTAAAATGTTTTGATTTAACAGCTCTAATCTTAACCTTTATAATTTGTTTTTTTTTTATTTTTTAGTTAATTAAGCTTATTAAAAATGATGAAACTACTGAAATGTCACCAGCCCCAAAACAAGTTTCTGCAGATGATGATGAAAATTGGCAGGTAACTTTAAATTTCTTTAGGTTCCAGCTGACAATATATATTTAGAGACTAGACTCTTGTCCATAATTTTGTCTAAAAAAATGTAGTAAATTGTTTATAAAAGTTAACGCAAAAAGGAATATTTGTATCTTTCTGTACTGGGACATCATTGAAGTAATGGCAAAAGGTGTTAAACACTAGAATCGGGAACACATCAGACTATAGACCGTTGCTTTAAGACCAATATTTTCAGTATTTTTTTTACATAAATAAAAATATCTAATCTGCGATGCAATGTTTTAACGATTTATTTAAAAAGTTTGGATATACAGTATTGGAAAATAGCGTTGGATATATTGGAGAATGCGTATCAAGTTAACGCTGTTTATATCGATACAATTTATTAAATTTTTTGGTAAGATTAAACTTTTAAGTCTATATACAGTATTGAAAAATAATTCGCGCATAATAGGGAATTCAATGTTAATTTTTAGACGGCTGAGAATCCAATCTACCAGTGTACGTTTCAATAGAACGTCGCGATGAACATGAATTCATTTAACTGTTCGACTGGATCCTACTCCGCGCTTTGGTTCGATTAGATACAAAATCAGATAGTTTTCGACAATTCCGACAGTATTAAAACGAGATCGGATGGGTGTACGCTGAATCAACAAAAATGAGAATTTTTAAATGATAATTTGTTGTGGTTAGTTGTGTTAGTCTGTCTTTTTGCCACATTGGCTTAAAAAAAGTAAATTTTAAAAAATAAATAAAAAGGAAATTCCAAAAATAAACTTAACGATAATTTTAAAACAGAAAATAAAAATAACTCTAAAGAACTAAAACTTATTAAGGGTTCGAATAATCCACCACTTTCTGCTAAACAATACCCAAACCTGTTGTAGAGATGTTTCATATTCCTGAGCTGTTCAGGTGTAATTTGACCAGAAAGTTGAATTATTTTTTCCCTTATTTCAACAAGGTTTCTAGCTCTTTCAAAACTGTCTCGATACACATTTTGTTTTAAATATCCCCCAAAAAAAATTATTTGGGGATGCCCGCAAGCAAATGATCGAGAGCTGTGCGAGCCACGGACAAATCCCACTAGCCAAACTAAAGCGCAAAGCGGTGACGTCTCCTGTCGAACAGTTAAATTAATTATAATTCATCGCGACCTTCTATTGAAACGTACACTGGTAGATTGGATTCTCATCCGGCTAAAAATTAACATTGATTTCCCTATTATGCGCGAATTATTTTTCAATACTGTATATAGACTTAAAAGTTTAATCTTACCAAAAAATTTAATAAATTGTATCGCATTCTCCAATATATCCAACGCTACCTGGTTGGTGAGCTATGATCAAAAAGCAATGCCGTTATAGGTTTAAAACAGAATTTATTGGAAGTTTAATATCGTCACAAGCAGGTACCTACTTTAGAAATGATACTTAGTTGGTCGATTTATTAATGGGAATAATAAAGCTGGGAAAGAGCTAGGAAAAACACCACTACTGAGTGAAAAATTAAACAGCAAGTAAAGTGGTTTAAAATAATAATAATAATAAATGAATACAATATACTAAAAAACGGGAAGTACAGTATTAGACCCAGGCTCTGAAATCATTCCTGAGAAAAATTAAAAACCCGTCCAAATGCAGAGAACCTTTATTCCAAATGCCCGGCTAGGATTCATAGTCAACACTCAGTTTATATTCCTTTTAAAGTGTGCTTTAAAAATATCTACTATTGATTGCCCATCTGTTTCTGTCACATCATTTAGAATACTTTTCTCACCTTCCTTTGAGTTTACAGATTTTTAGTTTTTTGACATTATTGTTTACCTTATTTTCACCATTATTTATAAAATCTACCAAACTGGGAGCATATTTCTTAGTGACACCACAAATGAGTCTGTTTATATTTCTTATGACATTTGGTTTTTTTTTAAATTAAAGTTTTAAGATTATTTAAGCACCACCCCGGAAACAAGACGTTTTTAAAATGATTAATAGAAACGCATCGACTTATTCTCAGAAGTTAGAGATCATTAAATATTGTTACGATTTACTAACTTTCCATATATGGGACGGAGAATTCAAATACTCTGTGAAACTTAAGAACACTTTATAGACTACTTTACAATGTCACAACTTTCTCCAATATTAACTCTATCACTATTATTTATAGTATACCTATCTACGGTTAACTGTGGTCTTTATATACTGTTCTTAATGTTCTATAACTATAACTACTACGCCTTATGAAATACGGGAATAATACTATACTAATGGACAAAACTATTGAATAATTTTGAAATTTACCATAAGACGCAATGCTAATTGTCTCTACCAAAAATATTTATATTACCACTTAGAAATCATTAAATGAGGTGAGTAAAATGTAAAGTGTTAAAAAAGGACAATCTCACAGTTGTGAATCATTACCACATTTGTTGTGTTACTGTTTAATCCCACACTGTACAAAGTTTTGAGAAAAAGATAGCAGTGGTAAATTAAATGGTCGTTATTGATTTAAAAATGTGTAACACTCTGTGGGGTTTATTAGTAACACAGCAAATGTTGTAATGATACTCAACTGTGAGATTGTCCTTCTTTAACACTACATTTTACTCACCTCATTTGATGATTTCTAAGTGGTAATATAAATATTTTTGGTACAGCCAATTAGCATTGCGTTTTATGGCAAATTTTAAGAATATTTATATTCATTAATTATTTGTCAAAAGTTGATATGTCAAATTTCACCATTTTCGACATTACTGATCATGATATGTATTTAAAGTTGTATTTTTATATGTCAAAACTTGATAACTTTGAAGAAAAAGTTTAGTGGATAAAATACGGACTGGGGCACCCTACTAGGTATATAGCAATGGACCGAACGAATTTGCAATCGTCCGCTATTTGTGTATGCATTCTTTTTTGTTCAGTAAGAAACAACAAAGTAACACAATTTTCAGTTTTTTGGGAATTATAAATGTATAAAAATTATTTCGCCTGGCGAATTTAAGGTAAAAACACGTGTGTTTTTAAAAAATCCTTAAGATTTAAAACCTAAAATGGATATTTATCAAATTGAGGAAAAAGTTAAAATTGTTCAGTGGTATTATGGGGGTAATTCTTTCACCCTGCAATTACTACTATTTCAAGAATTATAAATAATTTCTAAAAATACGTGTGCGTTTCTCCCAGAAACCATAAAATACAAAACGTCCAAGAAGTTAATGAGGAACGAGAAGCGAAAGAAATTAATTGGTTGGCATTAATTAATGAAAATCCAACTTTGTCAACACGTGCGCTTGCGGATGGGGTTGATTTAAGTACAAGAACGGTGAGGAGAATATTAAAAAAAAATTAGTGTTGTTTATACAAAGTTCAAAAAACCCAAGAAATTTATCCTGAAGAACATGATGAATAAGGCAAATGAAAATATAGATTTTATTCGAAACATTGTTTTTACTGATGAGTCCACATTTCCACTCCATGGTAGGCAAAATCCCACTCACAGCCGTTATTGGTCTCAGGAAAATTTACATAGGTATTTTGAACTTAAGAACTCAGCGTCCTCAAAAGGTAAATGTCTGGAGCGGTATTTATGGGAAACATGTTATTGGGCCATACTTCATTGATGGTAACTTAACTGGTCAAAAATATTTGGATCTTTTGCAACAACAAATAGTTCCAGAAATTAGACGATTGGCAGGTCCTCGATTTAATGAAGTGTGGTTTCAACAAGATGGCTGTCCAGCACATAATACACGTTTGGTTTTGGATAATTTAAATAATACTTTTCCAAACCGTCTTATTGCTGGATTGAGAGCTACAATACCACGCTATGAATCTTGATGAATTGCGAGTAAAAATTCGCAATGTTTTTTAAACAATTACACCTGTGATGTTAAATAATGTTCGAAGAAGTTTCTATGATCGCTTAGGACATTGTTTAGCGGAAGGCGGTGGAGTGTTTGAATACTTGCTTCATTAATTAATTTATTTAGATTTTTTTTGTTTTTGCTTAATTTTTTTATGTAGAATTATTTTTTTAGTTTTTAGTTGGGATTTTTTAGAATAACATGTTTTCTTTCCTTAGAATCGAAACAATAATTTTATTATTAGCTGTTTACGAACAACCACTTTTCTTACCTAAGTTAAAGTTAGTTTCTGACCTGAGCTAAGTTGTTTGATCGAACACGCTCAACTTAGGTTAGCCAAGATATCTCAGACAGAAATCCGGGTACCTTAGCAGGGGCAAGGGGGGGAGGTCAGATTCTTACTTAGCTATGACAAATCGTACGGCCAACTAAGTTAGTTTCCCTCAACTTAGGTCAGAATTTGTGCTGTTCGTAAGCAGCTATTGTTTTGATTCAAAAAGACTCTGATAAGCAATAGCGAATTTTATCTCCTACATGCGTAAATAATTATGAAAAACATGAAATACGGCAGTACATCCCAACCGTCCGTGGTTACAAAGTTACTGAGGATTAAACGAAAGGGCGCCGGTTGGTCGCGCGAACCTCGGCTGCAGTGCTTAGAGGGTAATCGAAAATTCGTCCGGTCCATTGCTATATACCTAGTAGGGTGCCCCTGTCTGTATAAACTAACCAAACATATGCTAAAAGCTATTATATTATTCTTCATCAAAAGTTGATAACTCTACATATCAAGTTTTGCCATGAACTGTTTTACATATCAACTTCTGGCAAATAACCACTGATTTATATTTGGAATAACACCATAACAATTTATTTATTTTTTTTATTTATATATTATTTCAGTCAAGTGAATGGTAGAAATTGTTTAACATTATTTAACTCCAAGAGCGAGATCGCTTGTCACCGTAATGTTTGAAGTCGTTTTTTACACTTTTTGCCTAATGTATATGGAAATCAAATATATACAAGTTGTAGATAAAATTGTCGAAAAAATACAAAAAACAGTTGATTTTATGTCGATGCGAAGTCTTTTACCCTAATACATACCTTTTAATAATTTATTTTTAAACGACTTTTCTTAATAAATTTTGTATATAACTTTGAAAATAATGGTGATTTAGTCCTTTTTGATTTTTAAATAATTTTTGCGGGTCATATACAAAAAATATTCAAAAATATTACCATTTTAAAACTGTTCAAAGCAACTAAGGCGTATGATTTGCATTAATTACTTTGTATCTTTTGTTTTCAAAAAGGTTATAAATTGATGTATTCCAACAACAAAATGCACTATCAAATTAATATATTTTTTTTCATTCAAATAGTTTTAGATACACCAGTAGTGATTAATAATTAATCTCCATTAACAAGTCTTGCACTTTTTTTTGTCTTAATTAACCTCGTCATTAACACATACAAACTAAAATAGATCCCGAAAACCAAAAATTTTGTAATATTTAACAAGGCGAAATCACTTCTAGGTAGTTCAAATGACTGAAAGCAATAAAAACAAAACTGCTCGATATTGCCAAATAGGCATAAAAATAATCAGTTTTAGGAAATTTGAAATCATATAATCAGGACCTGAAGTTTATATAATAAAATAAAATTAAGAAATGAGAAGGCAAGTCAAAAATTCTTACCTAGTTGCTCGGCTTCAAATATACTTGCTATTTTACTATTTCCAATCTTAAATTTGATGGTGGAAAAATATTTATATCAGAAATATTCACTCATCTTAAATATCAGAACTTTTTTACTATATATTTAGTTAAAACAATTAAATACTGCTGCCGATAACGGTAATAAATATCGGTATCGGAATGCATGCGTCAGAAATAGCAAAAATATTAAGTTTAACAATGTGTTACTTTCAACAATTTTCTATCACTATTTTTTATTTACAGGTTATGGGGTCGAAAAATAAAGGAAGTATTCTTCGAAAAACCACTTTTGAGAGGACACCAATAACTGACATTTTCGGCGGTTCTTTAAAATCTAGGATACACAGAACTGGTGATCACATCACTGAGAACACCCAACCGTTTCTTACATTACAATTGAATATTGAGGTAAACTGAAAATTAAATATTTCAAGACTGTGAGTGCTACCGACGCCACACTGTGGTAATGGATTGTACTTTCGGAATGTACTGCTAAAAGTTTAATATCACTCTTTTAAACATAACCTAAAAACAGTTTTTTGAAAGACAAATATTATAAAGTCTTTTTAAGAGAAAGAGATACAGTGTAGTTGTTTTTTCTTCTGTTGTTCTTAAAAAAATTCTTTGCATTTTTTTTTCTTTCAAAAAACCGTTTTTAGGTTATGTTTAAAAGTGTGATATCAAACTTAGCATCACATTCCGAAAGTACAATTCACTACGAGTGTCTGAAATGAAAAATAAGCATATAACTTTTAAAGGGTGGTAAAATTGTATGAAAAAAAAATATTATTTTTTTAAGGATGTGGGTAATGCCTGAAATTTGGAAAAGAGGTTTATGTTTTCCAAGGCTTTCTTACAATAATATTTGTAATCATCTGCTACCCTGAGAGGAGTTGCAATCTGCAACCCTCAATGGTTTTTCCTTTTTATCTTTTTCTGGAGTTGGAAACTTGCAATTTAAGAAATAGTTTGTAAAGGCTTTACCTAATTTTTTTTTCTGTTTCGTGCATTTTTTTTCTCAAACCTTTACCGCCCTATAGTTTAAAGTTAAAAAGTTTAGAACACATGCGTATAGGAAATTTTGTATGTTCATTCAAGTAGCCGTCTGTGAAATTTTTCGCAATATGAAAGAAACACGCTGTATACTTATTACAGTCCTTTAGAAATTTTTGGTTTTGAACACATCCTGTTCCGTATATATCATACTCACTTACATTACTCTTGCCCACCGCCGAGCAGTGGGGATCTGTCGCTCTTTTATAGGTATTTTCAGAGTATCTGCTTTGAGAAATTAGCCAATCTTATAAAAGCATCTTCCAATAGAGCAACACAGTGCTAACTCCATGTCTAACTGGAAGGCCCCAATATCCCACATTTTTGGTTCATCCATAGAGTGTCCAGGCTGTGGAACCTTTCGCTTGTAAAGATTTTTTCTTCCCCTCCAAGTCTTAAAAGTCTCGCGTTAATAAACTTTCTCTTGCTTCAGTTAAGACATCCACTACTTAGAACTTGGGGTTTGGGTCTTCCTGGACTGGAATTAATACCTACCCAGGTATTTACTTTTTTAGGCAAGATGTATTTCTAACCTTTTATTAAATGTTCTTACAAAAAAATATTCCAATTAAACTTTATTGTAGTTTAAAAGATCTGCTCAACTATATAGTACTTAATGGGCAACATAAAAAAAAATAAAATTTCTATTTACTCTTTTCCTAGGTTAATAAAAAGCACCTTTTTTTACATCTTATTGTAATTAGTGAAAAAATGTTGAAGCCATGCCTATAACAAGTAGAGAGTCGATTAGGTAAAATTATAAACATCCTAAGAAATGTTAACTTTTAAAATAAAAAAAACCTGTAATTCCCAAAAATAAATCCGTTATTCCTGTAATCTGGGTAAAGGTTTAACATTCCATTTTCTTTTATGATTTTTTTTTTTAATTTTTGATATGAAAGAATAATAAATGTCGGTCAATTACACCATTCTACAAAAAAAGGTAATGGACCCAGATTTATGTATTGTTTTCGATGTATTTTTGCCTTCTAAACACAAATCCGTGGCCATAAGGTGAAATTTTTTCCTAACCTCAAAAAACAGGTGTAAAATACCAAAAATAGACCAAAAAACACCAGCAATAATAGATAACTTTTTTTCAAATGTACATTATTATGAAAAGACCATGAAAAATAAAAATCCACCGTAAGAATTGTGTCAAGTGATGTTTTTTTACCTCAAAAAAAAATCTTATTTTTTTTTAAATTAACCGATTTGTGCCAAATTTGGTATACAGGGGTCTTGGGGGTCGCTGATTACGAATCCAAAGTGGCATTTGCAAAATTCAAGATGGCGGGTCATGTAGCGGACCAAATATCAAACTCTTCTGATCACGAATTTGGGGTCAGATATTCAACATTTAAAATGGCGGATCCAATATGACGGACGAGATTATAAAAAATCATTTCGCCACTTTGAATTCTAAAAATATGTCCCCAAATTCGTAATCATCATGATCGGGTCGCTGATCCTCTATGTACCAAATATTGCGTAAATCGGAAGAGTTTTGAAATTTGGTCCGTCATATTGTAGCCGCCATTCTAAATTTTCCAATTCTCACTTCGGATTCGTAATCAGCGACCCCCAAAACCCCGTATGCCAGATTTGGCGCAAATCGGTTTGGGAAAAATAATTATTTCTTTAAAGCCTTAGATCAACCAGGAAATTCTTCTAACCAATTTCCGCTAATTCTCGACAATATATGTATATAAAAAACATCACGTGACACATTAATTTTAAGGGTGGATTTTTATTTTTCATGATCTTTGCCTAATAAATGTACATTTCAAAAATAAAAAGCATATTTTCTCTATTTTTGCTGGTGTTTTTTTTATATGTTTTTGGTCTAAAACATGTTCTTGAAGCTAGGAAAAAATTGTGACTTGATGGCCAAATTCTGACCACGGATTCGTGTTTAGGAGGTAAAAATAAATCAAGAAACATATATCACATCTCTGGGTCCAATACTTTTTTCTGTAGAGTGAGGTTATCATTCATATGACTTTTGAGAGCCCCGACAGAAAGTCATTTCCGTAATGGACACCAACGCGATGCCCAATTATCTTATTTGATTCAACGCTAGTAGCTAGTCACTTTCTGAATTTAAATAATATAATCTTTCCGGATTTTTATTTATAGCAGTATTTTTGTCAACAGAAATTTAAGACTGTGCGGGAAGCCCTTGAAGCCTTGACGACCAAGAATCAACTTGAAGGAGTCACTTCATCAAAGACCAACGAGGAAGTTGAAGCATTTCAGCAAGTCATGTTGGATGAATTACCTGTAGTATTGGTGCTCCATTTAAAATGCTTTGATTTTCAGTTGGAAGGTTGTACAAAGATTATTAAGGCTTTGGAGTTTCCCATTGATTTAAAAATTGACGGAAGTAAGTACAATTTTGGAAACCATGCCTTTTTTAAACTCCGTTAATTATATAGGTATTTTATGGTATACAGCCGCTAATGCTGAAGGTTTTTTGCGATAGATTTTATTGTTCTATCACTGTTCTTAAATTTGCTCTTAGACGAAAGAAAAAATAGAGCAGATTTTTGGTCACGTGGAACTTGCACACCAAAATTCTGAAAGTAATAAAAAAACATACAAATTGATTATGCATACCCTTGAGGTTTCCACTTAACCTTAGTTTTAGAATTTTCTTTTTCATACATTGACATTAAATTTCACATTCCTATTAAAGAATATTTATTTGCAACATAGGATTATAACAAATAAATAATTTTATTTAATGAAAATTAGTAAGCAAAATAAAATTGTACGAACGCAAGTTTCAATTCTAACCTTTTTAGGTATTTGACATTGGGACAAACTACCACCGCGTTCCTAATAATATCAAGCATAAATTAACTCTCCAATTAAAATTAACGACGACAGACGATGAGATCTTTTTGATGGTGTTAATTTTTATTTTGAAAATAAAAAAAAATGGGTATTTTTCAAGTTCTTCATTAACAAAATGCATCTGATTAAGTTTAGCAATTTCTAGTGATTTGTCTTATATTCTACATATAAAGACAAATTAATTCAAAAAAAATATATATAGAAATATCAATTTTCGGACTTTTAATTTTTTTTTATCGAAAAATTAACTTTTTTGATTTTTTTTCATTATTCTGTTTTTGATAAACTTTAAGAATAAAAATATTTGACAACTCAAAAAAAAATTATCATGTTGATTTTACATTAAAATATTTTTTCTTTTTTTTTTTTATTTGAAAAATTGTCATTTTTTATTTTTTTTAAATTATTTTATTTTTAATAAACTTTAAGAATAAAAATATTTGACAAGTCAAAAAAATTAATCATGTTAATTTTACATCCCAAAAAAGTAAGGCCGCGATTCTAAACAATTACCTTATTTTAAAGAAAAGTTAGTTTATGAAATTTTATGTATTACAGAGCTTATATCATCAAAAACAACCAATGCTAAAGAAAAGCAGTACAAGCTGTTTGCAGTGGTTTACCATGATGGAAAAGAAGCTACAAAAGGACACTATATTACTGATGCGTTTCACGTCGGATATAGTAGCTGGCTGCGGTATGACGATGCTTCAGTCAAACCAGTGAGTATTTGTAGTATTCAGTGATATGAAGAATTCCTGTACTATACCATTGTGAGGATTTATTAAAAAACTCGTTGTTTTCATTATACTTAAAGATAAAAAACACTTCATTATAGGTTCTGGAGACCCAGTGAATATGTAACGTCTGTAATTTTCTCGTTCAAAAAGAATTTATTTTAAAATCGGTAGGGTTTTTATTGCTGACAATTGCTTTTTTAGAACTTAATAATGTATTTTTTCGACTTTCGGTTTACCCGGAACTACCTAAAAAAATTCAAATACCCCCATATACCACAATCTCACATTTGCTGTTTAAATTGTGTTAAAAAAGCATGTATTATAATAAGCTTCAGTAGGCCATGATATGCAGCTTGCACCATATTAAAGTGTGGTGTGCTGTAATTTCGAAAGAACATTATAACAAATTATATCTCACAATTTAAGTCAGTGATCTTCTGACGCAATGCACTAAATCGGCTTTACACCATCTATTGTTAAATAATAAACGTGTATTTAGCGTCTAACCTTTAATATTCTACTCATCAGATGCTAAATATTGCTCCAAAAAACAATAATACGGAATTATGTGACAAAATCCCTCCTAATCCGAATTTTCGCTAATCCAAACAGGGTTCGGTCCCAATAATTCGGATTAGCGGGACTCTACTGTATTTTTATTTGCCCATTCTGTAAATCAATTATTTTCCATTTGTTTTTTCCAAATATGGTCATCATGGATTTGCTTTAGCAATACCATTTATTGCATAATAATTGAATCAGTACAGTGGAGGTTTTAAATCAATGATGCGATGATCAAACCTGTAAAAAGCGATAAAAAAACTGTTTTTTAAATAAACAAATAAAAGTAGGCTATTCTTATTCTATTTCCTACAATATTGCGCGTTGCTTTGGGACTTTTTTAAAATATGAAAAAACCAGTCACCCCCCCACCGACATGAACCAGGCCAAAACAATATAAAGCACACTGTAAAATATCATTTGTCCTTTCAAAATCACGGCACATTATGCTTTAATATGGTTCAAGCAGTGGCGTATCCAGAAAAAAAGTTTTGGGGGGGAAGCCATGCCCGTCGGAGGCTAGTCCGGCAAATCCGAAACATTTTGGGGGTGCCACGCGCATTTTTACAAATAAGTCGTTAAAAGAACGGCGCCCTCTTAAATGGCAAAAGGGGGCCTCCTCCCGCTCGCTACGGCCCTGGTCTTGAAGAAAATTCTTTCTCAAGTTTTTGGGGGGGCAAATTCCCCTTTGCCCCTCCTGGGTAGGTCACTGGGTCCAAGCTGTATAGCATGGCCTACTGAATCTTATTTGAATAAATTTTAGAAGCACATGTTATATTGTGACACATGGTTGAAAAGGAAATTTTGAAGCGAATTTGATAGGATAGAAAAACATACAGGAAAGTATTTGAAAAAATATATATTTACTTCTGCCTAAACTGCAAAAATAAATTATTAATTCTTAAAAGAGGGCAATCTATATTCCCAATTTTAAAATAATATCTTTGTAAATAAGAAATTTATCAGCGGTTACATGGCCCCTGTATTCTAAATTAATAAAAGTTATACGGCTGTCACTTAATAGAAGTATGAGCAGCATTTTCTTTAATACATCGTATTTTCTCTTTTTTTGTGCAAAATAGTAACTCAGACAGCTTAATTTTTCTGAAAAAAAAGTTACTATTTTATATAGTTCAGGGTCAATAATTTTGTATTTTAAAGTATTTTATTATTACTGTTAAGGCAGAATAATTTTTTGATGATATCTCTTCATTATAACTTTTGTTTAAACTTTTGGCTGAAATTATAGATGTCCTCTAAAAATGAAAGTGGCGTTCAACTTAAACAAATCACCTTGTTGGCGCCTGATATAGCGAAAAAATAAATTTCTTAAAACTAGCCTAAATACACCAAGTAAAACTGATTTTATTTACTTTCAGGTTCAAGAAGAGCAAGTGTTAAATCCTCAGGGCACTAGAGTACCCTATTTGTTGTTTTATCGTCGTAGTGATACTATTAGGAGCAGATAATTTTACAAATTTCGCCTATAAACTGTTAATAATTACTTTTAAGTATCTTATTTTATTAATTAAATTTATACAAAAAAACTACTTTTTTTAATATTTTTCCATTATCCCTTATTTCTAATAACTTACGTAGGTGTCCATCAGTTCCTTAGATATGTTTTTTTATAGTTAAGGGATAACGTTCTAATATTTATAAGTAAAGCCCTTTTAATGAAAGTGCTCATTTAAATAAGGGTAGTTTCCAGTTTATTACATAATACTAATTCATCTATAGGACTCAAAAACCTAAAAAAACTTGGGGACGTGCACGAATTAATCAATTAATTGCTGTTCTAATGAGGGTTCCTTTTATTACCTGAATTACGACAACACGAATTGTGCGCTGGTTCAATTTTAAGAATAGTATTTAAATAATTAGAGTAAACCCTTTACTTAACTGTTTGGTAAAATAGAATATATCAGTGGTTAAATTTTATTGTATAAGGTAGATTTGCTATTTTGGAGAAAATGTTTAACTACCTAGAACAACGAATTTCAGTGAATTATTTCACGCAGTTCGTTGTTTTGTGTTATTTAATGGTAAATTTTATAAAACCCATCTATTAATATTTGTATTTATAAGTGTTTATATTTTACAGTTGATTTTTTCTTTTACATACTAAAACACCACCGATTTTTAATATAGGTAATTAGTATAAAGTCCTTCTGGTGCGCTATTCCTGTTATAAAGGTCAGGTAGCAGGTATTCGGGCACAATTTGAGGTCGCCCAGACTTCCAGATTTATTCGGTCAAGTTAGCCCGAAAAATAGTAGTCCCCTTGCATAATTTCCTTAGGGATACCATTATAATGGAATTAGGAAAAGTTCCCATCTATCCCATGTGTGAAAAACATTTTATACAAGGTCAAATTTCGCAAAAATTGTTTTTTGGATTTTTTAGCGAAAGTGTTAGTTTTATGATAAAAATATCTTAAACAAAAATTGTAGATCAGGTAATTGTCTACAAAAATTGTCCTTACACTTTTTCTCTTAAAATTTACCATTTCTGAGAAAAAGCGATTCTAAAATTTACTAAAGTTTTATTCCCTATACTATACATGACTACGCTGCCTATATACATCGTTGGATGCATATTATAAATAAAACTGTTAGTCTGCGTGCCTAATACTTTACTATTGAATGATAATTTTGAGAATATGAATCGAAAAGAAACTCAGTCCCTTATTTGATGTGAACATATGGCCTTGAGTAACATCTGTCTATTGCTCAATTGTCTACGTGATAGTGCCCGTCTATCTGCTCTTTTTTCTAAGGTCCAAAAAAAAAGAAAGTTTTACCACTGAACATATTTTAGTCAAGCAAGCTGAGAATGACGCTTAAGTACTCATCATAGAAACTGCAATTATTCCATTCAATCCAACTGATAAAAATGTTGTTGGTGGAGATGTTGATCTGGTGGTATTACTTACCGCTTGAACTCCAATTAAAAAAATAATTTATTTTTTAAAACCAGGAACTCAGAGGCTCAACAACCATCGCAAATATTTTCAAATTTGAGTTTATCGGCTTATCGTAAATGTAAAAATTACATTTATTTTTTTACATGCTATGACTGGCTGTGATCCAACCTCTGCATTATTCCGGAGGGGTAAAACAACAGCTTTTAAATTATTTGTAAAACAAGACTTAGTTAAAGTTTTTAAAGATATCAACTCTACTTCAGAAACTATAATAAAATTACTCAAGGAATTCGGTTTCTTCTTTCAGTATATGGAGCTCCAAAAAAAGTTACTTGCATAGATAAGTTTTGTTACTAATCTTTTGCAAAAAATAAATTTAAAAAAAAAAAATAAAAAACATGTGCAATTAGCTTGTCTTCCTCCAACCTCAGCTTCTGCTCAACAGCATTTTTGTCGAGTATATTATCAGGTTCAAGTGTTGCTTGGTAATCAACTGAACCAAGAAGAATGGGTTTGGAAGCTAATTGATAATGTATTGGAACCAATTTACACACTACGTCTACCTGAACCGGAGTAGCTCCTTCATACTATTTTTTGCAACCGCAAAAAGGGGTGTAATTCTAAATGCGGCCGCAAAAAAGTTGGTTTATTTTGTTCACTAGCATGCACCAGTCGTCAAGGCCAGTCGTGTTCAAATGTTGAATCTCCAACGACGAAACAACTAATGTATCGCTGTTTAAACAATTTACATCAACTCAGAAAGAAGATGGAGAAAGAGAAGAAAATATTGAATGAGAACACCTTTTATTCTACTAGGATTTAATAAAATAGACCGTGAACGTTAAAAAAACGCGTCAAGTACACTACTTCACAGGTGGCGTGGAAACGTGTGCATAGTATAGGGAATAAAACTTTAGAAAAATTTTAAATCGCTTTTTCTCGGAAATGGTAAACTTTAGGAAAAAAAGTTTAGAGACAATTGCATGATCTACATTTTTTGTCATAGTTATTTTTATCATAAAACTAAGCGTTTGCTAAAAAATCCAAAAAACCCATTTTCGCGAACTTTGACCTTGTAAATTTTTTTGCACACATGGGATCGATGGGGACTTTTTACGATTTTATTATAATGGTATCCCTAACGTTCATATAAACTGTCAGCTTCTTGGGAATTTATGCAAGGGTGAATGTCTATTTTGACCGGATAAGATGCCGAAAAAGAAAGAAGCTTTTGTGTCGTCATGCGAATTGATTAAAAGGAAGTTCTTTTGAGATCATAACCCCCTTTATAGGTATGTTTGTTATCAAGTACAGTGTAGGACTAAAAAGTGGAACTAAAGAGGCACTTTGGGTCGATCAGCTTCCTCTCATATGTACAATGAATTCCTGGTGCTCTCCCGAGTAAGATGTCTCAAACCGTATCGATATTTTTTTGCCTAAATTCATGTAATTTTCCTGGTCTATAATGCAAGATCGTCATTTGACATACTTACTGTGAGATTGAGACAACCTTGAGCATAAGTTCCACCAGCATACGTGTATAATAAAATATTGCATGATCATTAAGCCGTGAAAAAGGTTTATTCTTATTGGATGCCACATAATGTTCATGTAGATTGGTGCTTGAAAAGACGTGGATAAGATTGTAACAGATGACGGATTATGGATCTATGCGTATGACGGGTCTTGGTGTTCCAGGATGATCCAAATCCAGCGCTTGAAGCACTACGAAACAAATGGTAGTGTTTTTTCGAAAAATAAATGCCTTTAGAGAAAAGTGGAACGGTCAGTTATGAATGGAAAACAACCATTTGTTTGTCTAAACTCTTCTGTGAAATACCGTAAACCAACGAGCAGCGTCGAAATATTTTTCATCGAGACGGTGTTAGCTTTCACACATCTGGTTAGTTGATTGACTACTAAAACCACTTAAAAAATCGAATTAATGGATCATTTTCCATACATTTATTTTGGCACCAAATGACTGGTTGTTGCTCCCAAAAATTAAACCATGTTTTAGAGGTGACTCAAGTGAAGTGGAAAAAATACTTTGACAAGAGGCTCGAACACACTTGACCTTTTCAGATCATACCATAACCAAAACTTTTCAAACATTTCAAGTTAGCATTCATTGTATTACTTGATTCCTAGAGTGTCAAGACTTGGAAACAGCTGCCTATAGAGATTATTTCTTTTCCTGTAAATATTTAAGTCCTCTGTTAATAAACTGCCCCTTTCTTTTCTTAAAACACCCAAAGAACGTTGTTAATGTGGATTAATGCTTTTGCGGGTTCAAAGTTAAAAAAATGTGTTTTTAAAAATTATATGGAGATAAGTTTAGGCCGAAGGTTGAAAAAAAGGATATATTCATTCAAATAATAACAAACCGGATTTAAAATTTCCCGAGTACATAAATCTGATTGACAGTTATATATATTCGGCGCCATAAGGATCACTATTATTTTTAATTAGGGTAAAGTGAGGTATAACAAGACACTAGACACTATTATTATTTTTAATGCAAATTATAACTAATAATTTACCGTTTATGGACAAATGACTTTGATGACTTTGCTAAATTTTATACAGGATTTGCAGGTTACTTACCCAAAAAGTATCATTCAACAAAACCCAAAATAAATTTTCTCAAAATGTTTATAATTAAATATTTTTGGAGGCTTTTACTTTAATGTTTTTTTTTTTTTTTGAAATTGGTCATCTGTGAACAACCCCAAATATTTTTAGTAACAGTGATTTCATTTGTCTACATCATTTCCCAAGGATATAAAGGCGTTATGAGATACAAACAATATTATTAGATTCCTTCATCAATTAGCTATTTTCATTATTCCCCGCAAAAAAAGTAATAGTTGACTTTTGCTAATCTACTTTTTAGATACAGTAATAGATTAACTTTAAGAAATGATATTTAAAAAAAAAACTTAAAAAACACGCTTTTATATCAAACCGAACTACAAAGTAGAAAATAAATTTTATTATAGTAAAAAAGCTTGGGGTGCAATTTACTTTATTTTCATAATAACTCTAATTTGGTAAATAGTTGCCAATAAAATAATTTTAACATTTAATATCAGGCACCCCACGCTTTTTTACCATAATAAAAATTTACTTCTTTTTAGTTTGGTTTGCTATAAAAGCGTGTTTTTTTAACTATTCTTATTTTTTAGTCGCAAAACAACATCCAAAGTAATCCTAATTAGGAGCCTCGATTTTGGCGAATGTGCACGTATTGTCATTTTGAGAAAGTTATTTTATTTTTTATTCTGACGATCCTAGTCAGGACATTAGAACAAAGTTATGAAATAATTGTATTGTCATCGGCTCTTGATCTCTTTACAAATATTCAAGTTAATAAGACTTCTTGAAATTAAGGTAAAAGATTCCGTTACATAGATACTAGTGATGTAACAAGTGTCATTTTTTAAAACATTTGCGAATGCGAATGTCTGCTACTGACATTCGCGAATGCGAATATTCAGTTTTTGTTCAAATTTGGCACCAAAAACTGATAAAAATTGCATAGAATTTTTTTGTTTGTTTACATTGCATTATTTATTTTTTGTCTTATAAGTTCTAATGAAAATTTAATTGTTCTTCATTGCTTAAAGTAAAGTAAATAAATAAATAATTCCAAATGATAAAGTGAAGACTGATTATGTGATCACGGGGTTAAGTTACTTTTTATTGTAATAAAAAAATAAGAAATGAATGGATTTTGATTTTATTAACCTACTTTTATATTCAAATTGATTTTTTTTCTGATATTCATATTCGCAGAAATTTTGCGAATGCGAATATTCGTTACATCACTAATAGATACATACAGGTCAAGCAAATACAAGCGTGGTAGAAAATACACTTTTTTACAAATAGTTATGTTTTATTACCATTATTTTAAAAATTACAAGATGCTTTCAAAGTATTTTTTAAATAAAATTAATATTTATTATACAAATTAATTTTTAAAATATCACATTGTACAAAGCTTTAAAATCAATAATTAAAATTTAAAAATAAACCCTTTTTTAGATTTCTAATTATACATAAGTTTTTTAAGTCAAAATTAATAATTGTTTTACATAATAATATGTAAGTTTTCTAAATGAAGTTTCTTAAAACTACTTTAACTTAGTATTATTGTAATTGAGATAAAACTTTAATTTTTACAATTTTTTAGTTTAATGTATTTTTTGATGCTTCCACTTTAAATTAGACGCCATTAGAAGTAGTTTTTTTATGAACCCTTTAGTGTTAAAAGCAAATTTTTGTGTATTTTTGAAAACGAATGTTTTTCTTTTATTTCTTTGTATGGCAACAATAAAGTTGATAAAAAAAGCTTCATAATAACAGAGAAACTTTAAAGTAGGTTAGCATACAGGGTAATGTACAATAGGGATTCCTTAATTAATTTTAATATAAAAGTTTATATAAAGTTGTGTATGAAAATAATTTAGTGCCAAAATAAAGGGTTAGTTAATTCAACCATTTATGTAAATATGGTAACCATATTAAGTTTTTTTAGGGAAAAATAGCATGCCACTAATTTTTTAAAAAATATTTTGTTTTTGAAGTTGTAACAGGCCAAAATATAAAGATGTAAATTAATTATTTTCGATAAAAGAGAAAAACATAAATTACTTTTTTATTCCAGAGACCTATATCAAAATTTCATTTACAAATTTTCTCCAAAATAAATACTCAGTTTGTGTTTATTGCTGGGTATTATTTTTGTATTTTTGTTTTTTTTTTAATAAAAAACAATTTTCTATTTACCAATTCATAAAACTGGATCATATCTTTCCCTATGGTCAAGCTGAAAATTTATCCAGGTATTATCTTTAAGATTGAGCGAAATCCTAATTAAATTGCCTTTATCATGTTAAAACTACAATACACAATCAAAAGTCAATACCAATAAAAAATCCTAACAACCTGTATCTTAAAAGTCTAGTGTTAAAACATAAGTATAAGGTATAATGCACACTGATGATGCATGTATTGAGATCTAGCTAACTATTTAAGACGAGGTAAGTAAACAGGAAAAGTTTTAGATAACTTTGTAACATAATTACGACAACAGGCTCACGGGGCCACATTTTAGCCTATTTGGTTTTTATCGAGGTTTTTATATATTTTGAACCATATAAAATGTCGCATTACTGAAAAAAGCTGTTCGAGGATGGTTTGAAAAGTCCGTGGAAAGTCCGAGAGATGTTGAATGAACGCACACCAAGTGTTAGCCATATTGGTCTATTTCTTTGTGTTTGGCATTCGTGTGAATCACGGAAGTCAAGTGATTTTCAAGAAATGGACAAAAAAGAATTTCGGTGATTAAACATTACTTTATGAAAGGTAAAACGCTTCAGGAGAATAAAGAGAAGATTGATAAACATTATGGTGACTCTGCACCTTCAATTAGAACAGTTTACAAGTGGTTTCAAAATTTTCGGACTGGCCATATGAGCACAAGTGACGCTGAACGTTCTGGACGGCCTGTGGAGGTCACGACTCCAGAAATCATTGATCAAATCCATGATATGGTGATGGATGACAGAAGAGTTAAGGTACGTGAGATTGCTAGTGCTGTGGGCATCTCGACCGAGGGTACATAATATTTTATATGAACATTTGGACATGAGAAAGCTATCCGCAAGATGGGTGCCACAATTGCTCACGCTTGACCAAAAACGGAATCGTGTGAAGTGTTGCAAGGATGGTTTGCAGCTGTTTCAGAAGAATCTGGAGGACTTTATGCGTCGTTTTGTCACTGTGGATGAAACATGGATTCATTAATATACTCCTGAGACCAAACAACAATCTAGGCAATGGGTTACCAAGGGGGAATCAGCACCAAAAAAGGCGAAGATCGTTCCTTCGGCCGGAAAGGTTATGGTGACTGTCTTTTGGGATTCGCAGGGGATAATCCTTATCGGCTATCTGGAAAAGGGTAAAACTATTACAGGTGCATATTATTCATCATTATTGGACCGTTTGAAAACCGAGCTGCAAGAAAAACGCCCACGATTGGCCCACAAGAAAGTCCTTTTCCATCACAACGCACCAGCACACACCTCAGCAGTTGTGGCAGCAAAATTAATGGAAATAAGATTCCAACTCGTTTCACATTCCCCCTATTCTCCAGACTTGGAGGACTAAAAAGACGGACTACTATTTGTTCCCAATTTGAAGAAGTGGCTGGCGGGACAAAGATTCTATTCAAACGAGGAAGTGATTGCAGATACTGATCGATACTTTGCAGACTTGGACAAATCCTATTATTTGGAAGGGATCAACAAACTGGAACATCTTTGGACGAAGTGTCTAAGCCTAAAAGAAAACTATGTAGAAAAATTTAAAAGGTTTACCCCAAACAAGTAGGTAGTTTTTATTTTCGCACGGACTTTTCAAACCTACCTTGTATTTTTTTGCTTCCCAAACTTACCTTTACTTTGAAGTAGCACAATTACATATCAAAATCAATAACTGTATTTATTTATAAAAATCACTTATTTAACACTATGTTATTAGAAAGTGTTTGGCATAAAAAATGGCCCTCATGCAAATGGTAAATTTGAAAAAATTTGGGAAAAAAAAATAAAAATGCAACTTTTTAAGTATTTTAAAATATCTGAAAAACCAAAAAGGCAAAACCGCGACATAAGTGTGAAAAATTACTAAAAAAATGTCTAAACTTTTTCCATTTACCAGCACTAGCTTTGTTAGTTTTTAATACATACAGTACCAGTTTGGTACAAACTATATATAAAATTTGTATGTTAAAATTGATCAGAGAAATCACATCTTAAAATTTATAAATTTATTGACATCCATAATAAACACTCTGTTTGATGGACACAGGAAATGTTTTTAAAAACCATTGCAATGTGAATCAATAATTTTTTTATTGGTAATTAAATATCCCTACTTTCACTAGCGTATATGCCCGCATTACGCCGTTTAAACTTTTTCGGTGTAGGAGTATCACTTTTCAAGTCACTTTTACTATTATCCAAATCACTTGAACTAGAATCACTTTTAGTAGGCACAATTATGTCACTGAAAGTTCTTTTTGGTGAAGCTTTGGGTTGCTCTGTAAGTGATACATTTGTCTCTAAGGAGTCTTTAACTTGTGTGACATTGTCTTCTAGATTTTCGGCAATTATCTTTGTAACAGTTGAGAAACAATTTCTTATGTCTTTATTGCTATTTTCTATGGAACTATCACTATCTTCTCTACCTGTCTTTTCAATCTCATACTTTTGTGGACTTTGTTCATTTGGAATGGACTTCCTTGTTTCAACCTTGTCGTAGACATTATCACTAACTTTATTAGGCTTTATATTATCAGAAGCATTTAAATTAGATTCATCATGTAATGATTCTATAATCAGTATGTCTGTTTCTGAGTTGGATAACTCACTGGAATTTCTATTTTTACTTTGTACAACCAAATCAGAACATTCCTGATCAGGCACTTCTTCTTTATTTTGTGGTTTGGGCAACTTGATAGGTGTCAGCCTTTTAGATTCTGGCAGTCGAAGTTCCTTCATTTTAGTTTCTTGTATCAAAATATCTGATTCCAACTTAGATTCGTCTGAGTCAGATTCTTCTGAGTCACTTATAAAAGTGGTATTTTCTAAAAAGCTTGAATCTAAGCTTATGTTTAATCCACTGGTTTCTGAAATGAGACATATGGGATCAGTAATATTTAACATTTCGCATAATTCTACAGTTTGTGGATTTAATTTGGCTTCTGGTTGATGGTGCATTTTCTTCTTTGGACTTCCTGGCTGAAATGCAACAGCTGTAGGTCTGAAGTTTCTAGGTACTTTTAATGCATTGTTTAGTTTGTTCAGAACAAGATTCTTTTCTTCTTCACTAGGTGTAAAATTGTATCTAAAAAAAATAAATATAAAATATTAAATTATACCTATCTCACTAAATTAACAGAATTCATATAAACAAAAAATATGTCCACTATTGTTTTCAGATTTTATGAAAGTTTACAAACACATAATTTTCAAAAACATATATTTTTTGTTTAAAGCCACATTTTTGACACTTGGTATCTAGATGTAAGAATACATACCTTTCATTTCCTCCAGGTCCAGGCATGTAATTATTTGTATTTTTAACACTTAAAAGGTGATTTGTTAAATGCAAAATAGTCAACCATTCTAAATCATAACTAATTCGAATTTTCTTGTTTTTATCATGTGGTATATCTACAACTTGTAAAAAATTTCTCCTTGGAAGACATTTGTCCAAAGCAAGAAATCTGGTTGAGGTATTGTTTTTTTGAGGTACTAAAGCTGCAAACTTGCAATGCAAGTGGGCTGCAAACCAATATTTTGGTTGAAGATGATGAAGCAGCTCTTCACATGGTTTGCTGCCAAGTTGATTTGATTCTACTTCATCCCTAAATTATGAATAATAGTTTTAAATTAAAGATCTCACAGTACAAATATAATACTTCTAACAACTAATAATGTAATATAATATATTAAAACTCCTTTTTTTCCTTTTTGGAAAGAAAAGTGATATTACCAAAAATAGTTATACCATGCTAAATAAATATTTAAAGTGAAAAATCTATTAATGGCTTTTAAACTATGCATATACAGGAATGAGATTTATTAATATTATTAATAACGCACTTTTATTATGTTTTATATTTTAATACCACATACTTGAAAAACGGCTTCTTTTTAAGCAGTTGCTTAATATTTCCAAAATTATAGACTCCAGATGGCCAGTCGTGAGATAAAAAAATATCCATTGGTTGGGAAATTTGCTTTAATCGAAATATTTCTAGATTTCTTACATGATATACACTTCTTTTGGTGTTTTCATCATACGGAGGTTTTTCAAACCTACCCTTTAAAAAGTCTCTATCTTTGTATATTCCAGAGAGACCTCCTATTCTTACACCTAAAATAACAGGGATTATGTAAATTTTTGTATATACTTATGTAGTAATTAGCAAAGCACCAAAACATGGCTTTTGCTTTAGTATATTGCCTGGAATATTATGTACTCAATTTTTTTACAGCAACTTATTACTACACAATAAACAGCATCTAGTTACAAGGAATTATAGGTAAAAAATAATATTTGACAATTCTGACAAAGAACATAACGCAAATCTTATGGAACTTAGTGACCAGTGAGAATTTTACAAAATTCTGGTATGTTGTAACTTAGGTCAAAACAAACATTTTTGTATTGGCACAAACCTAATAGCTATACAGGGTGAGCCAATAATTAAACCTAAAAATACTTGCACTGTACTGAAAGTACCATTAGAGTGATATTTATTATTGATTTTCTATTGTCCATTGTTTGGAAAATAAAAGATTTTATTCTGCTTCCAAATAAATAATATTAAAAAAATGTATTTAACTGATAATTTATAAGATACAGGGTTAACAAAAACTAATGAATTGGTGTTATTAAAAATTATAGGCAAATTTTCAGTCAAAATGGGAACATAAGGTGACATTGTACTTTAACTTTTTGTTTAAATCAGGACCATTATTATGATGATTTTATTGATGCCAAGTTTAATTTAGATATACCGGCCAATTTAATAATCAAGCCCATTTAATCATTAAAACCTCTTGGGTATATAAATATCTGTTTTCAAAAATAAATGAACTTCAACAATCAGCTAAGCTGATATTAGTACTTACATTGGCGTTGGAAAACGTGTCTTAGTCACTAATATATTTATGGGACTAGCTCCAGTATTGCTAACAAACTACCAATAATTTAATTTATGTACATTTTTCATTTAATTTTACGATTTACAACTATAATATGAATAACTGTAAAAAAAACTTTCTATATAAAAGTTTCTCGAATTATATTTTAAGACATTTATTAATCTTTTAATGCAATAAAAAACGTTAAACAATTAGCATCAAATAATTACAGCCAAAAATAAATCATAGCTTAGATCAGTTGTTTTTCATGGCCAACTATATATTTTTATTTAAATAAAAGTCTCTTTAATAATTCCCTATTTAAAAAATATATTTGTTGAATTAAGTACTTTAATATTAATATAATTTGTTTTTATTTAAAAAACTTCATATGAAAACTAATACAGATTCAAAGCTATTGTATCTTTATTAAACAAATGAATAAAGGCTTAAGTATTATCTTTTGACAACAAAAACTATGACAAGCTTGAATTATTTGCCAGCTTATATTTTTAAATAAATTTTTAAATTGACGTTAAAAAGTAATATGTTGAAGAATATAAGAAATAAAAACAAAGAAATAATAAATGTTCTTACATCCCTATGTTGCAAAAACTGAAAACATAATTTTAAATTCTAATTGAATTAAGCAACTATTACCCTGAATACAGCTTAAAATACATCTTTTAAATATTTTAATTGAAACAAATAAATATTTATTTTCAAACAATGACAAAAAAATAATAATAAAATATAATGAGTTGCAAGTACAGTGCAAGCTATTTTTAAGTTAATATTGCCAGCCTCTATAGATTATCTTAAATAATTTTTAAGTTCTTTGAAGGATAAATTTATTTTCATGGACAATAAAAATCAAATATCTTAGGCGATAATGAAATTTTTAAGAATAATTGCTCCCGAACATGTATACTACAGTAATATCAAAAACTTCCGTCTTCAAATTTTATACTAAAATATCCCTAGGTATCCTGGGAAAAAAGTTTCACAGTCCATGAAACTATTTACCTTATAATTATAATATTGTACAAAAAATAGAAAATTCCAAAATTAAATATTACTACGTTGGTCAGTCAAGATTCATTTTTTGACTTAATTATTTCAATAAAATGTTTTAATTTAAAAACAATCAAATTTGTTTTCAATAACTTTATTTATTAATTAATTGAGTAACTTTTTTAAATTAATTTTATTTTGAAAATGGTGGTAGAATAGCCACAATTTTCTCTTGAAAATGTTAGTAGAATATCCACCAAAATTCAGATGATCATTTTAATTTTTGGGGATTTTTTTGTATTTTGTTTTAGGCAGTCTATAAGTTTGTAGGGTTAAATAGTTTCTGTGCCAGTATACCCAAAATAATAAATATTATAAGTAGGTAGGTAGGTTTAAAGTGCTCAATGTGTTCTGATGTGTTCGGGTGTCCCTGTCTCCTGGAGAGTATGATGAGCAGACAATTAGATCCATCATGCCCTCCTCTCCCGATCTAGTGATGTGGGTAGCTACCAGGTCCTTGTTACAGGAACCAGATGTTCTTTCTGAGGCCGCATCTCCGGCCTTATCCTATGAAAACGGTCCTATCCGCTTTCTATTTAAGGCCAGGGAACCCTTTTTCCTATAAAGGTGGTTCTGTCCGCCTTCTGTTTATCCGTTTCGGTCAGCGCACCTTTGCCACTTTTTTCCTATGAAAGTGGTTCTGTCCACTTTCTGTTTGGAGCTAGGGAAGTAATAGTCCACCATGGCAGAGCCCCGCATTACCGCAGTAAGGCTAATATTATAAGTAACCCAACCTCCATAAGGAAGTTCCTGTAAATAATTTGATTCTTCATGGTTACCTCCAATTGTTGGCAAGTACTCCACAGGAATTTTTTGATGCATGAATCTGCCACAATATAGAACATTACCTACAACTTATGTATTTACCTATACTTCATGCATTTCCTACTAATACCAATATGATAAGTTTTATATCATAAATATAATTTTAATCAGAACATAATGTAGATTATGAGAGACAGTCTAAAGCAGTGATAATTAATAGATTGATCGACTTACCTGTAAGGATGATCGATCGTAATTATCCGAGCTGTTGTCGAAATGATTATTACACAATATATGCCCTGTTTCAATACCAGTCAGCACAAATCCAAAGTAACAACTCGGACTTCCCGTTGTCGTAAAACATGTTGCTCCATTGCATTATTTTGTTAATTAATCGAGGGTTTACTTGGAATGTTATAAAATTTCGGACAACAGTATAATTACGATCGATCATCCTTGTGCAATCGATCAATCTAACTAATTACCATCGCTTTTCCTCATGATTATTACACACAGTAGATGTTTAAAGAAATTAAAACGATCTAATTAACAATTTTATAATACAAGATTTATTTTGACAGCAAATAAAATGTTTTATATTATAAACGTAAGAACAAATTCGGGTACATTTTTAAATTCCTTAAAGAAATAGTATGTAAAGAAAATAGATTAAAAAATATGTTTTTAACACAGTAAAAAGAGATTTTCTCACGAGATTAATTATATGTCTAAAACAAAGTTATTTATTTTATTATTGATCTTACAAATATATCTTTAGAGGCAGTATTTGGTCTATTAAATACTCGTACTTGCAAAATATATCGGATTTTTAAATCCACCCTGCCACATTTCTTATTAATTCGATGTTTATCCATGCCCTTACAGTAACTGGTGTTGAAAATCTGGCGGTATCAATTCCGCTGTTAATTAACACCCTTTTTATTTACCTCCTTACGGTCTGCGAGGTGACTGCATGGTAGGGATTTTTATATGTCAGAAATAGCCTTTCTTTTTGTTTAGGTCTTAGATCAGTCTTAGATTAGAAGTTCTCTCTATATAAGAAAGTAAAGTTTTTGCAACGCAAAGACTAGGTTTATCCGGAAAAAAAAATAAACAGTGGATGTAGTTTTAAAAACCAGGGGTTTTTATTCTTTTGGGTATTCAAATTTCTATTTAATTATAAGTGTTTTTTATGTTTTTAAGGCATATTTTGGAAATTGTTTAAACTCTGGGCAGAGGTATAGGCAACTAAAGTGACTAAAACTAAGTTCTACAAGGGATAAGTTTTTTAGCGGAGGCGATTTTTT
Organism: Listronotus oregonensis; assembly: GCA_019359885.1. NCBI lineage: Eukaryota > Metazoa > Arthropoda > Insecta > Coleoptera > Curculionidae > Listronotus > Listronotus oregonensis. Next base: position 67,362 of record JAHBCN010002628.1, read on the forward strand.
TTTTAATATACTAAAACTATATTTGGATACCATGTAGCTGCGTATTTCGGTTAAGGTGGGTTTAGATTATAGGCTTCTTTAAAAAACTTTTTAAAATATGCTTATCATTTTTGTTTTAAGGGAATATTAGAGACAGTACAGCTCTGTGAGTATTTAATATCGAGAAAGACATTCTTGAATTCTTTATCTCTAAGAAATATTTTAATAATTTTTATATATAAATAATATTTACTTTATATTCGTAAGGACTATAACCGACTTTGGAACAGAAGTTGCACTATTTTTTGAAACAATTATAATACTGTTTTAATGCACTTTCTGTTAGTGAGGCAAATAATGTTGGAATTGCTGCTTCTATTGTGCCTCTTCTAAGAAACGCCCCCTTTACGAAAATCCTAGTAACCAAGGTAATGTTTTAAAGTTGAATTAATGTTGATCTGAAATGTGATAGAAAGAAACCATTAAAAAAGGAAAAATTAAAGGTCTACTAAAAAGTGAGCTCTTAAATATGGGATACCAATATTGGCTGGGCCAATATGGAACTAATAAAATTTCCGATGGTTTTTCTTGTACGATTTTTTCCAAAAGTTTTCCTATTAGTGAAAATGGAGGAAATTCGTGAAAAAAAACAAAAATACTTCTTCCACCTGGTTGTAAAGGCTTCTACGCACATGGATTCTGGATCGAGCTGCCACGAACAAATTTCTTATTTTTTGTTTTGATAGTTTGCAAATAAATCTATTATGGGTGTTTACTGTCTCTTTAAAAGTTTTAATATTTAGCTTGTATTCTATGTTTGAGTTTACTCTTCGAGACTTAAAGTCAGCTATAATATTAATTATGGAACTTATATAAGCAGCTTGATTAAAAATATCTTTTGACTCACATCATTCCCAAATTTTAAGGGATATATTATTGATTTTTTCAATTCGCACACTTTCCATTTTATTTATAGTCGCAACTGCCGTGATATTATTAATTCTAAATAATATGTTTTTATTTTGCAGGTGTTCTGCAAATGTTTTTATTCTGTTAAATGCTGCTAGGAGCTCTAAATAATTAATGTGAAAATTTGTTTCTATTTCTGTCCAGAACCCATGTGCTTTGGAATTTCCACAGCTTGCCCCCCAACCTGTATGGGACGCGTCTGTAAAAATTACAATTTTAAAAGGCTCTTGTACAAAATATTATTTACCAATTGAGATATTTTCTAGCCACCATCGGCAATCGTTTTGTAAAATATTTGGTAAACTCATTTGGGCGATATACCTAATTATTATTATTTTTTATTTAACTCATATTTTTCACGTTCCATATTTTTGAGTAGCCAACCATATTTATAGCTGGTTTTGTGGCAACTAGTGTAGCTATTAATTTTTCGGAATCACTGATCTTACATGAATTTTTAGTTCCGAAAAGATAACAATTTACTTATACCTAACCTTATGTTTTCTCTCTTTAGGTAAACTAATCGTTATTTTTCTCTATAATTTTTTTTTTTGGTCAGAATTAGGTTACCATTTATCATAATTAATAAAGAAACCTAAGCTTAAAAGTTGCTTACAGACAATATTTGTTTGTTTTATACATCGCGTATATGATTTCGGTACTATTAAAAAAACCGTCAAAGATATGATGAACACAGCATATTTTTAACTAGTAAATGAGAACACAGTTTTTACTTTGTTTACTATCACTATATTAATTAATTTATAAAACAGTGACTGCAGTTTCGTAGTACTACTACATTATCAAACTGAAAGCTTTAAACTACAATCTAAACAAACCCAACTTATATATCTTAAATTACTATAATAAAGCGGCATAGAGTGGGGAATTCCGAAGATCGGTATGGTCATTAATAAGTTTATTGAAGGGTTTTATGGTACTTAAATATTTCAATCGATTCTAAAATATTAAGTTTTTGCTTTTGGCGCGTAATGTAATATTTTTAATTTACTTTCATCGGGAAAAGAGTGTCCTGATTCTATAAAATGGTTTGCAAAATTTGAATTATGTTTCTTTAATAAAAATGATGACCTATGTTCCTTATATCTAGTTATAAAGTTTCTGCCAGTTTGTCCAATATATAGGCTATTACATTCATCACAATTTAATCTATAAACTCCTGATTTTTTAAGCGGAGGGGTTTTTCTTTTACATTTAAAAATAATTGTGATAGTTTATATGATGGTCTAAAGGCAACTTGAATATTGTTTCTTGTTAATATATGGGCTATTTTATCTGAAATTGTTCCAAAATATGTTAATGTAGTGTATTTTTATCTTGTTTTGTTTTTATGAGTGGGTATATTTGATGTGTTGTGTTGTGTTTACGTTTTTTATTCACTAGTCTGTCAATCAGTTGAGAACTATAACCGTTGTTTTTTGCAATTTATTTAATTGTATTAATTTCTTTCGTGAGACTGTTATAATCTAAGGGAATGGAGAATGCTCTATGTATCATAGATCTGTAGGCGGCAAGTTTATGTGAAAATGGATGTGATGAATTATTTGGTATATTTGTATCGGTGTATGTTGGTTTTCTAAAAATATCAAGGTGTATCTATTGTTGTCTTTTGAAATAGAAATATCTAGAAAATTTATTCGGTTATTTACTTCTTTTCCATTGTAAATTTTACTTTACTATGTAGGTTGTTCAGTTGATTTAATGTATCTTTTAAATCATTATCGTTACCTGTAAAACAGACAAGTATATCATCTACATATCTATACCAAAATTGTATATTATCTGCGTATTTAGTTCTCAGAAAAGACTCCTCCAGATTAGACATAAAAATTTCGGCAAGAAGGGGACTAAGTGGAGAGCCCATAGCTAACCCATCTTGTTTATAAAATTTGTTGTCATACTGGAAATAGTTTTCTGAAATACATAGTTCAAAAAGGGATAAAATTTCATCTTTTATAACCGGATTGACATTTATGTTTGACAGTGAATTTTCTATTATTTTTAAACATTCTTTATTTGGAATATTCGGGAACATGTTAACTACGTCAAAAGACACTAGAAAACTATTTTTAGGAATGCTAAAATCTTTAAGTTTTTGAGTTAGTTCTACCGAATTTTTAACTGTATTTTTGGGCTGAACATTGTATAATCTTTGTAAATATGATTTAATTTGAATGCTAATTTACTTAAGGGGCTGTTTATATAGGAGACAACAGGACGTATAGGATTATTTTCTTTATGAATTTTAATTAAGCCATATAATTTTGGGGGTGTGGGATTCATATTGATTATAGAAAATTTTTCTCTTTCTGAGAGTATAGCGTTAACATCTTTTAAGGTATCTTTTAATTTTGTTTGAATTTTTAAGGTAGGGTCATTTTTTAGAATAATTGGATTTTCTTTTTGTAAGAAGTTGAAAATTTTCTTATCATATTCATTTCTTGGTAACACAACAATAGAATTCCCTTTGTCCGCCCTTGTCATAATTAAATCATTTTCTTTAATTTTTGATTGGATGGATTTAACTGTGTTTTTAATGTGGTTTGGTAAGTAGGTAGGGGTTTTTTTAATAATCTGATTGATTCTTTCTTTGGGGAAATTATTGTTTGGTATATTTTCTAAAGACAGTTCAACTTCACAGACTAGTGTTTCACGTACTTTACTATTATTAATACCGGGGTTAAATTTTGGACCATTGTTAAGCAATTTAGTTTCGGGTTCTGAGAAATTTGTGCCTGATAAATTAATAAATCTTTCATAAAAATTTATAGGTGCAAGAGATTCATCCGTTATTTTATTTGAATTTTGAATGTTAATCAAGTTCTGAATTTTGTTACATTGTTTTATATACTTTTTGTGGATAATTATTGATATCGTTTCCCTAGTGTGGTCATCTAATACATCAAATTCTATGGGGTGGAGTTTATAGGACAGTTCTGAATGTAATACCTTTACATGAAGAAATAGATTATCTCGTACACTAAACCATCTTCTTGCTTCTTGTTTTAGCCAAGTGGTTTTGCCTGTCTGCACTGCTCTTCTCGCTGATAGGGTTTTGGAGTAACACTTTAGATGCACAAACTTTGGGTATACTTTGTTTTTAAGGCACTGTTGGACGAACCATGCATTTTGACTTGCTGTACGTTGTTTAAGACGTAGTTTAAAGTATAAAGTAGACTGTTCTGCTGTACTAGCACTTTTCAAATATTGAATTGAGGTGTCCGTTACTTTGTGATAGTTCATTTTTAACTAGTAAATGAGAACACAGTTTTTACTTTGTTTTACTATCACTATATTAATTAATTTATAAAACAGTGACTGCAGTTTCGTAGTACTACTACATTATCAAACTGAAAGTTTAAACTACAATCTAAACAAACCCAACTATATATCTTAAATTACTATAATAAAGCGGCATAGAGTGGGAATTCCGAAGATCGGTATGGTCATTTAATAAGTTTATTGAAGGGTTTTATGGTTTACTTAAATATTTCAATCGATTCTAAAATATTAAGTTTTTTGCTTTTTGGCGCGTAATGTAATATTTTTAATTTACTTTCATCGGGAAAAGAGTGTCCTGATTCTATAAAATGGTTTGCAAAATTTGAATTATGTTTCTTTAATAAAAATGATGACCTATGTTCCTTATATCTAGTTATAAAGTTTCTGCCAGTTTGTCCAATATATAGGCTATTACATTCATCACAATTTAATCTATAAACTCCTGATTTTTAAGCGGAGGTTTTTTTCTTTTACATTTAAAAATAATTGTGATAGTTTATATGATGGTCTAAAACAACAGATATTGTTTCTTGTTAATATATGGGCTATTTTATCTGAAATTGTTCCAAAATATGTTAATGTAGTGTATTTTTATCTTGTTTTGTTTTTATGAGTGGGTATATTTGATGTGTTGTGTTGTGTTTACGTTTTTATTCACTAGTCTGTCAATCAGTTGAGAACTATAACCGTTGTTTTTTGCAATTTATTTAATTGTATTAATTTCTTTCATGAGACTGTTATAATCTAAGGAATGGAGAATGCTCTATGTATCATAGATCTGTAGGCGGAAAGTTTATGTGAAAATGGATGTGATGAATTATTTGGTATAGTTGTATCGGTGTATGTTGGTTTTTTAAAAATATCAAACGTGTATCTATTGTTGTCTTTTGAAATAGAAATATCTAGAAAATTTATTCGGTTATTTACTTTTTTTTCCATTGTAAATTTTACTTTACTATGTAGGTTGTTCAGTTGATTTAATGTATCTTTTAAATCATTATCGTTACCTGTAAAACAGACAAGTATATCATCTACATATCTATACCAAAATTGTATATTATCTGCGTATTTAGTTCTCAGAAAAGACTCCTCCAGATTAGACATAAAAATTTCGGCAAGAAGGGGTAAATGGAGAGCCCATAGCTAACCCATCTTGTTTATAAAATTTGTTGTCATACTGGAAATAGTTTTCTGAAATACATAGTTCAAAAAGGGATAAAATTTCATCTTTTATAACCGGATTGACATTTATGTTTGACAGTGAATTTTCTATTATTTTTAAACATTCTTTATTTGGAATATTCGGGAACATGTTAACTACGTCAAAAGACACTAGAAAACTATTTTAGGAATGCTAAAATCTTTAAGTTTTGAGTTAGTTCTACCGAATTTTTAACTGTATTTTTTGGGCTGAACATTGTATAATCTTTGTAAATATGATTTAATTTGAATGCTAATTTACTTAAGGGCTGTTTATATAGGAGACAACAGGACGTATAGGATTATTTTCTTTATGAATTTTAATTAAGCCATATAATTTTGGGGGTGTGGGATTCATATTGATTATAGAAAATTTTTCTCTTTCTGAGAGTATAGCGTTAACATCTTTTAAGGTATCTTTTAATTTTGTTTGAATTTTTAGGTAGGGTCATTTTTAGAATAATTGGATTTTCTTTTTGTAAGGTTGAAAATTTTCTTATCATATTCATTTCTTGGTAACACAACAATAGAATTCCCTTTGTCCGCCCTTGTCATAATTAAATCATTTTCTTTAATTTTTGATTGGATGGATTTAACTGTGTTTTTAATGTGGTTTTGGTAAGTAGGTAGGGGTTTTTAATAATCTGATTGATTCTTTCTTTGGGAAATTATTGTTTGGTATATTTTCTAAAGACAGTTCAACTTCACAGACTAGTGTTTCACGTACTTTACTATTATTAATACCGGGGTTAAATTTTGGACCATTGTTAAGCAATTTAGTTTCGGGTTCTGAGAAATTTGTGCCTGATAAATTAATAAATCTTTCATAAAAATTTATAGGTGCAAGAGATTCATCCGTTATTTTATTTGAATTTTGAATGTTAATCAAGTTCTGAATTTTGTTACATTGTTTTATATACTTTTTGTGGATAATTATTGATATCGTTTCCCTAGTGTGGTTTTTTCTTTTACATTTAAAAATAATTGTGATAGTTTATATGATGGTCTAAAGGCAACTTGAATATTGTTTCTTGTTAATATATGGGCTATTTTATCTGAAATTGTTCCAAAATATGTTAATGTAGTGTATTTTTTATCTTGTTTTGTTTTTATGAGTGGGTATATTTGATGTTTGTGTTGTGTTTACGTTTTTATTCACTAGTCTGTCAATCAGTTGAGAACTATAACCGTTGTTTTTTGCAATTTATTTAATTGTATTAATTTCTTTCGTGAGACTGTTATAATCTAAGGGAATGGAGGGAAAGCTCTATGCATAGATCTGTAGGCGGCAAGTTTATGTGAAAATGGATGTGATGAATTATTTGGTATATTTGTATCGGTGTATGTTGGTTTTCTAAAAATATCAAAGGTGTATCTATTGTTGTCTTTTGAAATAGAAATATCTAGAAAATTTATTCGGTTATTTACTTCTTTTTCCATTGTAAATTTTACTTTACTATGTAGGTTGTTCAGTTGATTTAATGTATCTTTTAAATCATTATCGTTACCTGAAAAACAGACAAGTATATCATCTACATATCTATACCAAAATTGTATATTATCTCGTATTTAGTTCTCAGAAAAGACTCCTCCAGATTAGACATAAAAATTTCGGCAAGAAGGGGACTAAGTGGAGAGCCCAAGCTAACCCATCTTGTTTATAAAATTTGTTGTCATACTGGAAATAGTTTTCTGAAATACATAGTTCAAAAAGGGATAAATTTCATCTTTTATAACCGGATTGACATTTATGTTTGACAGTGAATTTTCTATTATTTTTAAACATTCTTTATTTGGAATATTCGGGAACATGTTAACTACGTCAAAAGACACTAGAAAACTATTTTTAGGAATGCTAAAATCTTTAAGTTTTTTTTTTGAGTTAGTTCTACCGAATTTTTAACTGTATTTTTTGGGCTGAACATTGTATAATCTTTGTAAATATGATTTAATTTGAATGGTAATTTACTTAAGGGGCTGTTTATATAGGAGACAACAGGACGTATAGGATTATTTTCTTTATGAATTTTAATTAAGCCATATAATTTTGGGGGTGTGGGATTCATATTGATTATAGAAAATTTTTCTCTTTCTGAGAGTATAGCGTTAACATCTTTTAAGGTATCTTTTAATTTTGTTTGAATTTTTAAGGTAGGGTCATTTTTTAGAATAACTGGATTTTCTTTTTGTAAGAAGTTGAAAATTTTCTTATCATATTCATTTCTTGGTAACACAACAATAGAATTCCCTTTGTCCGCCCTTGTCATAATTAAATCATTTTCTTTAATTTTTGATTGGATGGATTTAACTGTGTTTTTAATGTGGTTTGGTAAGTAGGTAGGGGTGTTTTTAATAATCTGATTGATTCTTTCTTTGGGGAAATTATTGTTTGGTATATTTTCTAAAGACAGTTCAACTTCACAGACTAGTGTTTCACGTACTTTACTATTATTTATACCGGGGTTAAATTTTGGACCATTGTTAAGCAATTTAGTTTCGGGTTCTGAAAATTTGTGCCTGATAAATTAATAAATCTTTCATAAAAATTTATAGGTGCAAGAGATTCATCCGTTATTTTATTTGAATTTTGAATGTTAATCAAGTTCTGAATTTTGTTACATTGTTTTATATACTTTTTGTGGATAATTATTGATATCGTTTCCCTAGTGTGGTCATCTAATACATCAAATTCTATGGGGTGGGTTTATAGGACAGTTCTGAATGTAATACCTTTACATGAAGAAATAGATTATCTCGTACACTAAACCATCTTCTTGCTTCTTGTTTTAGCCAAGTGGTTTTGCCTGTCTGCACTGCTCTTCTGCTGATAGGGTTTTGGAGTAACACTTTAGATGCACAAACTTTGGGTATACTTTGTTTTTAAGGCACTGTTGGACGAACCATGCATTTTGACTTGCTGTACGTTGTTTAAGACGTAGTTTAAAGTATAAAGTAGACTGTTCTGCTGTACTAGCACTTTTCAAATATTGAATTGAGGTGTCCGTTACTTTGTGATAGTTCATTTTAACTAGTAAATGAGAACACAGTTTTTACTTTGTTTACTATCCTATATTAATTAATTTATAAAACAGTGACTGCAGTTTCGTAGTACTACTACATTATCAAACTGAAAGATTTAAACTACAATCTAAACAAACCCAACTTATATATCTTAAATTACTATAATAAAGCGGCATAGAGTGGGGAATTCCGAAGATCGGTATGGTCATTTAATAAGTTTATTGAAGGGTTTTTATGGTACTTAAATATTTCAATCGATTCTAAAATATTAAGTTTTTTGCTTTTTGGCGCGTAATGTAATATTTTTAATTTACTTTCATCGTTTAATTTACTTTCATGTATTAGATGACCACACTAGGGAAACGATATCAATAATTATCCACAAAAAGTATATAAAACAATGTAACAAAATTCAGAACTTGATTAACATTCAAAATTCAAATAAAATAACGGATGAATCTCTTGCACCTATAAATTTTTATGAAAGATTTATTAATTTATCAGGCACAAATTTCTCAGAACCCGAAACTAAATTGCTTAACAATGGTCCAAAATTTAACCCCGGTATAAATAATAGTAAAGTACGTGAAACACTAGTCTGTGAAGTTGAACTGTCTTTAGAAAAATATACCAAACAATAATTTCCCCAAAGAAAGAATCAATCAGATTATTAAAAACACCCTACCTACTTACCAAACCACATTAAAAACACAGTTAAATCCATCCAATCAAAAATTAAAGAAAATGATTTAATTATGACAAGGGCGGACAAAGGGAATTCTATTGTTGTGTTACCAAGAAATGAATACGATAAGAAAATTTTCAACTTCTTACAAAAAGAAAATCCAATTATTCTAAAAAATGACCCTACCTTAAAAATTCAAACAAAATTAAAAGATACCTTAAAATATGTTAACGCTATACTCTCAGAAAGAGAAAATTTTCTATAATCAATATGAATCCACACCCCAAAATTATATGGCTTATTAAAATTCATAAAGAAAATAATCCTATACGTCCTGTTGTTCTATATAAACAGCCCCTTAAGTAAATTAGCATTCAAATTAAATCATATTTACAAAGATTATACAAGTTCAGCCCAAAATACAGTTAAAAATTCGGTAGAACAACTCAAAAACTTAAAGATTTTAGCATTCCTAAAAATAGTTTTCTAGTGTCTTTGACGTAGTTAACATGTTCCCGAATATTCAAATAAAGAATGTTTAAAAATAATAGAAATTCACTGTCAAACATAAATGTCAATCCGGTTATAAAGATGAAATTTTATCCCTTTTGAACTATGTATTTCAGAAAACTATTTCCAGTATGACAACAAATTTTATAAACAAGAAGATGGGTTAGCTATGGGTCTCCACTTAGTCCCCTTCTTGCCGAAATTTTATGCTAATCTGGAGGAGTCTTTTCTGAGAACTAAATACGCAGATAATATACAATTTTGGTATAGATATGTAGATGATATACTTGTCTGTTTTACAGGTCAACGATAATGATTTAAAAGATACATTAAATCAACTGAACAACCTACATAGTAAAGTAAAATTTACAATGGAAAAAAAGTAAATAACCGAATAAATTTTCTAGATATTTCTATTTCAAAAGACAACAATAGATACACGTTTGATATTTTTAAAAAACCAACATACACCGATAAACTATACCAAATAATTCATCACATCCATTTTCACATAAACTTGCCGCCTACAGATCTATGATACAAGAGCATTCTCCATTCCCTTAGATTATAACATCTCACGAAAGAAATTAATACAATTAAACAAATTGCAAAAACAACGGTTATAGTTCTCAACTGATTGACAGACTAGTGAATAAAAACGTAAACACAACACAACACATCAAATATACCCACTCATAAAAACAAAACAAGATAAAAAATACACTACATTAACATATTTTGGAACAATTTCAGATAAATAGCCCATATATTAACAAGAAACAATATTCAAGTGCCTTTAGACCATCATATAAACTATCACAATATTTTAATGTAAAAGAAAAAACCCCTCCGCTTAAAAAATCAGGAGTTTATAGATTAAATTGTGATGAATGTAATAGCCTATATATTGGACAAACTGGCAGAAACTTTATAACTAGATATAAGGAACATAGGTCATCATTTTTATTAAAGAAACATAATTCAAATTTTGCAAACCATTTTATAGAATCAGGACACTCTTTTCCCGATGAAAGTAAATTAAAAATATTACATTACGCGCCAAAAAGCAAAAAACTTAATATTTTAGAATCGATTGAAATATTTAAGTACCATAAAAACCCTTCAATAAACTTATTAAATGACCATACCGATCTTCGGAATTCCCCACTCTATGCCGCTTTATTATAGTAATTTAAGATATATAAGTTGGGTTTGTTTAGATTGTAGTTTAAAGCTTTCAGTTTGATAATGTAGTAGTACTACGAAACTGCAGTCACTGTTTTATAAATTAATTAATATAGTGATAGTAAACAAAGTAAAAACTGTGTTCTCATTTACTAGTTAAAAATGAACTATCACAAAGTAACGGACACCTCAATTCAATACAGCATATTTTGTTCTTAAAAGTATTTTAATAGCAGACTTGCTATTTGTGTAAATATATAAGGGGCCAAGTTTAAGCTGAATGGTAAGCAAGTAAATTTGTATAATTAATTATTAAAACGAAACCGTAAATATTTTCTATGTTAATGTTTTATGGACAAAGAAAAATATGCGTCCTTAAGATTAATACTGTTTAAGAAAACCGAGGGAGTAACTAGTTTTAAGACGGTTTTATACTCCTCTTTTTTAAAATTAGAAGCTGTTATGAAAGTATTTATTTATACTAAACGCAAAACAATTTCCGATGCACGTCATATGCTTTTCGTGACGTGGATGTTGCCAGCGTTGCCAGATAGTGATAAAAATACTGAGTATGTAATATTTTTAAAAAATAGGTATTACTTTTTAAAAATGATATTTTTACACTCCTTAATCAAACGAAATTTAAAAATTAAATATTTATTTGGCTACATGTCTTAGTCATATACTTTATTTATTCCATTACAAACTATTACACAATAATTACGCCAGTTAGCATATAGAACGTGTCGATATATCCGAAAAACTAATATACACTCTAATATTCCGTTTCCTAAGCCACCCTGTAATTCTGATTTGAAAAACAAGCGCAGGTCAATGCAGATATCTCTTCCACAAGACTTTAAAGTAATCTTGGATTGGGCGTGAAAAATCTTCTCCATTTTAATGCCTCCAAAACACAGTCATGTTCGCTGTCGCGAAAAATTCTGCCAATGCTTATTCGTTAGATACGAGTGGCCAAGTTCTGCAGAACAAAGAATTATTTAACCTTGTAGGTGTTACTTTTGAGAATAATCTTAACTGACACAAACACATTACATACATAGCCCAGCAGCTTCAAGAAATCTTGGATTCTTTTTCGAGCCAGAAAGTATTTCTCTCCTTCTAATCTGTATACACTGTATGTATCCCAGATCAGACCCTCTTTAGAATATTGTTCTCATGTCTGGGGAATGGCGTTCCTACCACACTTAGCAGCTTCCCTCTCTTGCCATCCGACAAGCTGTAGGGGATTTGTCCCTCTTTTGTAGGTATTTTCACGGCTTCTGCTCTGAAGAGTTAGCCAGTATAATTCCTCCCCTAGCAGTTCCCAACAGACCAACATGTAGTGCCACTTTTATGCATCCTTTTACAGTCCAACGTGAGGGCCCTGATCTTCCCACTTTGTTCGTTCTTTCATCCCTAAAGTGTCCAGACTATGAAACCTGCTACCCGCGGAAGTTTGTCGTTCTCCTCCCAGTCTCCAAATATTTAAGGCCCGTGTAAACAAACTCCCTCCCACCACGCTTAAGACTTAGACTTTAGCAGCTCATTACTTTTAAGCGATTGTGAAATTGCACTAACAGTGGAAATATTTAAGTTTAGGGCTGCAGCAACAGCTACAAATTAAAAATTTAAAATTACCTTTGCAAGTTTTATATGCTACTTTTGTGTTAAACTTACTTCTCTTACTGCAGTCAAGGGCAATAATGGGCCCTTATTTTCCAGTTCTTGCTGAAAATAGCTTAGCAAGGAAGCTACTAGCTCTTTGCATCGGCTGTTTAAATGCTTCGGCATTTTGAGACTGAACTTGAACTAGAAGTAAATGCACAGTAAACTACAAAGTCTTTGTTTTCAAAAAACAGTTTTTTAAAATAACACTGATAAAAATACACACCAACAATAACTAGTATTACTAAAAACACAAAATTGTTATAAATAATAACAGCTGGACAGGAAGCATAAAATCAAAGAATGAACGGCAACGTCGCTAAATACGACAACATGACAATAATAAAATTCAAATTAAACCAATTTTTACAGATTTAACTGATATAAATATTCTATGTAATTGAGTTAGTATTAAGGTGAAATGAAATACTTTTGATTAAATTCATTAAAAGGCCAAATTGTAATATTTTTTACCTAGATTTTATTTCGTCACGTTTGGGGACCTGAGTATTATTTATCAGCTGATTGATGACGTGCATCGGAAATTGTTTTGCGTTTACTTTATTTTATTTTTATTGATTTATGTATTTATTTTTTATTTTAAAATAAATCTATAATTACCATTTGATTTTTGGTAAAGAAAAAATAAGGATAAAAATTGATCCTTCGTATAACGCCTTTTTTTAATAGCACCTACATACATTCAGTAAATCGGTTTTAGTCTGACAATAATAAGTTTTTTCGAATTGGTTAATGTTAACTTTTGGTTTTGGTTTCTTTTTTATAAGAAAAAGTATTGATACCTTCTACCCAGTTTATTTATTTATTTATTTTTTTTTTTTTTAGGGTTTAATTAAGAAACGCCTATGCAAAAAAAAATGGTATGCATTTTTGCATAATAACCAATATAAGAATGGCCAATACCTTTTCAGAATTAATGTCTTTTTTTTTTTTTTTTTTTTTTGACATAATTTGTCCAGTGTCGACCAATTCAGCGTGTTTCAATATCGTAATTAAATTAAAGGTTGGATTAATTTGCAATTTTTTGAAATTGGGTATTTTTTAACAATATCTTGGATTGAATCTTTTCAATACCTAAATCTGCATAAATCTGCCAACGGCAGACATTTATTGGTGAATTTCATCACCAACAATTTTTTGTTGATTCTGGGTTTTTACCAGGATATTAAGTAAGATATTAAAGTGATTTTTGTTGCATTTTCTGCAATAAAACGAGAAATATAAATTAGTTATAACAGTGATATAGGAAAAACACAATAAGACATAGGTCAATTATTATGAATATTTTAGCTACAAAAACATTGTAGTACGACACACATCAATAACTACAATATAATATATACAGAATTATTATTTATCCACAAAAAATATAAGACATAGGTCTATTACTGTAATATACATAGAATCCCTTTTTATATAAAATAAGACATATGTCAATTATCCCAAATATTTAACTTACTTTTCAACGAAGAAAAATACTATAAGACAGTAGTCGATTATAGCAATATATGGAAATGTATATAATATATAGAATAAGACATTTGTCAATTATTCCATTAAATATTTAACTTTCTTTTTAACAAAGAAAAATGCTATAAGACAGTAGTCGATTATAGCAATATATGGAAATGTATATAATATATAGAATAAGACATTCGTCAATTATTCCATTAAATATTTAACTTCCTTTTTAATAAGGAAAAATGCTATAAGACAATAGTCGATTATAGCAATATATGGAAATGTATATAATATATAGAATAAGACATTCGTCAATTATTCCATTAAATATTAAAATTCCTTTTTGACAAGGAAAAATGCTATAAGACAATAGTCGATTACAGCAATATATGGGAAAAGTATATAATATATAGAATAAGACATTCATCAATTATTCCATTAAATATTAAACTTCCTTTTTGACAAGGAAAAATGCTATAAGACAATAGTCGATTACAGCAATATATGGAAATGTATATAAAATATAGAATAAGACATAAGTCAATTATTCTATTAAATATTTAACTTCCTTTTAACAAGGAAAATGCTATAAGACAATAGTCATTACAGCAATATATGGAAAATATATATAATATATGGGATAAGACATACGTCAATAACATTTCCGTCATTCATTAACATTTTGACAAACAAGTATTTTAACATTATTAAAATTAAAATATTTACCTTTGATAATTCATTAGCACTGAAACTCTTATTTATTTATTTATTTTTTTTTTTGCGAATTTTTGATTTAGTTTTACGAGTTGAAACAATTTGATTATATTTTTGTTTCTCACCCTGTTTACTTTAGGACAAATGGTTTCTTTACTTTCCGAATCTAATAAAATTTGTCGTTTTATTATTTTCATGACGACGACGTTTTTTAATCGGATCGAACTATACTAACCGGCACAAAATAATGCAAATGGAGCAAGCAGGATACGACAACGGGCGGGTTCGCGAGTTGTTTATCTTTGGATTTGTGCTGACTGGTATGAAACATGCATACTACTGTGTGTAATAATCATGAGGACAACAGCGATGGATAATAGACATTTTTGTTTATTCTCTTATTAGTATTAAGTAATTACACAAAATCTAGCAAAAGGCAATACATAAATAATTAAATTACCCAATATTAAGTAAAGAAGCTAAGTTATCTTTATGTAATAGACTTATTTACCTACCTGCGATATCAATAACTCCAGCATACCCCAAATAATAAATATTATATGCAACCCAACCTCCATAAGGAAGTTCCTGTAAATAATTTGATGCTTCATGGTTACCTCCAATAAAAATAGTCAAGACTGGGGCTTTTTTCTCTCCTTTATAGTACCTAAAAGGAAAAGTAATATAGGTTTAACAGGCATGGTATGTTTCTATTATTAATTACAGATACTTCCAGTAAACTTGAATAAAATAATTACTAATGATCCAAAAAAAAGTTGATTTTTATAAAATTAAGAAGTGAAACTGCTACTAAATTTTATATACCCATTATCTTATAAAAGTTATTTATTAAAGCATTTCACAATAGATTCTTACCATAACATACTAATCTGAACTAATTGGGACCAAACCCCGTCGTTAGGCGGAATTTGTCACATAATGCCATATTGAATTTTTAGGCATATTTAGTGTCTGATTGTAAAATATTACAAGTCAGATGCTAAATACACCTTTATTATTTAACAATTAACGGTGTAAAGCCGATTTAGTGCATTGATCAGAAGAAAATCACTGACTTTAAATTGCGCTAGTCAATAATTTTGGGTTTGCAAAAAAAATAAAAAATTTTAGATTTTGTTAATAAAAGTACATTACTTGAAAAAACTTGTTTTTTTATGTTTTTCCAGTATTACTGTCAGTAGTAATGTAATTATACATAAACCTGTAAAATTATAAAAATTCTTACTTGTAAAATGAACAAATACGGATTTGGGGGGGAATGCCATAAAATTTTAAAAACCCTTCATTTCGGGGAGGACTGAAAATTCCCGCTATAAAAAGTCGATTTTATGTTTCCCTTTTTTTCCTTTGAATTGTTATAAATATTATCCAGCTCGGGACATCCTTTTTTTGCTATTTTCTAATTTTTTGTTGTTATCAAAATAAAAGTTTAAAATGAAGGAAGGTGTGATACTAACTGCATGAAAATGAATGGCTAAAAAAAAAAAATTTATAATTTAGGAGCACCAAGAAGATAATAGAATTTTTTTTAAAAAAAAAATAATTTTTACAAAATGATTTTAGATAAAACTTTTTTTAAAGATTAAAACATAGAATTAAAGAATTCATGGGGTTAATGAGGGTACTGCCTTTGGGGGTTTACCGCCCTTCAGGGTTTTTTGGCCAAATATACCATATTCGCCAAGCATATACCTTCAGGGGCCCAACTTTCGGCAATCCAAAACAAGTTTTTCCTTTTTTATTCGATCCACGTTTTTTGGTCGAGGGGGGAGGGGCAACCCCAATAAAACGCAAAGCGAGCATATCCCCCTTAACATCTTCATAATTTGAAGGAAAAAAATATGCACCTTTTTAATTTAATAATTTTATGTGGGAAATTATCAGGTCAACATCAAACAGTTTTTGAGTCGGTGTCCATTAACCCCCGCACTTTTTTCGATTGTTTGTTATGCGAATTGCCGATTCAATTTTGGGGGGCCACTTCCCAAAAATTTTTAATATTGTTATCCAATAAAACCTAACCATTTTTTATAAATTATCTATCCAAACCATTAACCCCTGTTCCCCAGTTAGTTGTTTTGCCTTTGTAATTTCAAATAAATATATTCAATAATAGACAAATATAATAAATGAAAAGACCATTCAAAAACTTAATCCATTTTCAGTAATCTTTTTTTTTTAAAATTATGTAATATGTATGATTATTAAAGTTGGTAGTTAGCTAAATATTTTGAAACAAGATAATTATTAAAAGTATTGGGGGAAGTAAGGTTGTTTCAAAAAGGGGTTTCCCCAAAGGGATGTTTGAAAAACCCTTCCAAACCCCAAAAAACACAACAGAGTTTAAAAAAAATAAAAAAATTACAAATCAAAAAATAGATTTTTAATTTAACAAAACAAAAAAAAAAAAATAAAAAATTTTAATTAAAAAAAAAAAAATATAAGATTAATTAAAAAAAAAAAGAATAGTTGCATACAAAAATATTTAAAAAGTACCTTAAGAGCATAAAGAAAAATCTATTTTTATATTTTTTAAAACAGAAAAAAAATCCTTTAAAACATTTACATAATTTTGGGCATTATAATCTATAATTGTTTCGGCTTTTAAACCCCCTTTTTAACATTAAATAAAAACTTTCGTTTTATGCAATATGGAATCAATTTATTCACTTTAAAAACGAATTTATAGACCTAAAAAAAGGTTGCACCAAAAAAAAGGTTAAAAAAGTTTTAAAACCCCTTTTAAAAATTGCCCAAACTGCAGTTATTTTTTAAGTGCTATATAATCTGGTTTTTTTTAGAAATCATTCTAGTGCTATAAATTTTACGCACCTCTTGTGAAAAAAAAAATTTTTTGTTCCTTTTAATTATTTTTTTTTGTTTCCCCTTTTTTTAAACCATTATGTTGTATGGATTTTATTTAAAATCCCCCTTTAAATTTATTTTTTTTCATATTCTAAAAATGTAATTTATGTTTTAAACCTCCCCAAAAAAAAAAAGTAGCTATGGCCCTGGGGTTTAAATATTTGTTTTTTTTGGGCAATTTTATATACTTAAATGGAGACAAATATTGTCAGTAATTTATTGTAAAGAAAACTAAATATTTAAACCAATTCCAAACCGTCAACTTTTTTTTTGAGATCTGATAGTCTTTTTAAAAAAGTTTTTTTTTTCCTTAATAAATAGCAAAAAAGGACCTTTATTTAAATTTTCCCATAATCTATTAAATTTAGTTTTGGGAATAATTTTTTTTTTTTATTTGTAACTTATTAAATTATGAAATTGAACAATCTTTATATTAAGAAATGATTGTATTTATTGTCTGTAAAAGAAAATCAAGGCGATGACTTTTTTATGGCTTTTGGGAAGATACCCCCGATAAAAAATATTTTTTTTTTTCTGTAAAAGGTAAAATTTAAAGTACCTACTTATAAGATAATTAAAGTATTTATGAAAAGTCTACTATAATTTAATCATGTTCCAAATCAGTGCCTTTTTGAGAATTTGAAAATGAAATACAGACTTTTAAAATTTCCCAAGATAGCAATTAATAATTATCTAATATGTTTTTATTTAAAAATATCTTCGGTTTTTTAATGAAAAAATACTCATCCGATTTCTAAAGAGAATATGTCTATAGAAAAAAAACCTTTAAATCGGAAGTTTTTTAATTTATTTTTCGTTCGTTTTTTTTTAAGTTTTCAAAAATTTAAAATTTTTTTGAATAATATAAAAAAAAAAAATTTCCCCCGGGAAGGGGCGTTTACTACCAAATTCAGAAAATAGAATACGGATACTTTGATTACGCTAAAGTAGGGGAAAAACTAAATGGGGAACATTTTTTAGAGATCTTTTTGAATACCGCATACAGTATTTAGTGTTAGTTCAGAGATATGGAAGAAGTATTACGAAGTTTTAGTTATATATCATAGAGTAACTATATAAATCTTTGGTTATATATAGGGCTGCCATCACCTAAATTAACGACGCCTGTCCAGAAACTCCGAAAAAAATATTTTTACAATAAAAGTAAAAAGATTATTTTAATTTGTTAATTTTTTTAAACATCTTGTTTGAGATATTATTTAACAATGTTTGACAAAAATTTCCAAATCGACTATAAAAAATAATAGTCTAGGAGGAATCGGCGCATGAGTACCGAAAACTATTTCACCCAAATTTTTTTAAACGATCCTCTTTAAGTTGCCCTACTGATGATATAAATGTATGTTGCCATGGCGCCACCTTTGCCATATTTTTAAAAAATTTTTGAACATGAATTGAAGGGGAAATTTTTTTTTTAAAATAACAGTTTTAAAATAAAGGATAAAAGTGATTCAGGACACGGAGGGCGCAGCGTATGAGCCACAGAGACGGCATACAAAAAAAAAAGGTTAGTTTCTTTTAACCCCCGACCAGTGAAGTGCTGGGGGGTGAAGGGGAAAAATCAAAACGATGGATTTCTTCCCGGGGGTTCCCCGTGAAAAATTCCCTATACCTGCCTTTTTGGGGGGCCCCCGCACGAGCAATTTTCCAATGGCGGGAGGTTGCGCGCTTAACAGGGAGGGGGGGGTTTTTCAAAAGGTTATCGTTTCCAGTAGCAGTTCTTTTGGCGGATCGCCATTGTTTATGCATTTTACGATAATTTTAGTAAAATTTTTAATTTTGAAAATTTTTTAAAATTTTTTGGGGGTAAAAACCCGGCTTCCAAGTTCACCTAAAGCCTGGGAAAGTCGTTACAACAACGTGTCTGGAAAAGGAGAGCTTTGAACGTTTACCGACGGAAAAAAAGTTTTAAACAAAGTAAAGGTAAGGGAGATACTTTGAGAATCAAAAACCTGTATATACAATTTTTTTAATCTCAAAAAAATTTTTCCAATTGAAAAAATAAAAGAATATATTTTTTTTTTTTTTTTTTTTTTTGGGGGGAAAAAAAACCCCAAATTTTTTATTTTTCGAACTTTTAAAAATTCATATCTCCAAAAAAAATTTAAATTTATCGTAAAAAACATAAAACTTTTTAGATTTAATAAAAAATGAAAAAAAAAAATTTGGTTTTAAAAAATAACCTCCTTGAATTGTTTAAACAATTTGGTTTAAACAATAGGGCACCAGGTGGTTCCATGGCAACATGCATTTATATCCGCAGTAGGGGGAAATTTAAAGGGATGGTATAAAAAAGGTGGAATAGTTTTCGGATTTTAATTTTCAGACTAAAACCAAGCCAAAAAAAACATATTATTTATAATAAATAGGTTTTTTTAGTTTGTCCAAGTAACATTTTTTTTTTGGCTTACATGTTCAAAAAAAAAATTTTTAGACTCAACGTAAAATCAGCTGATTGGGAAAAAAACCCATAATGGATTAAAAAAAAAGGGTTTAATTTTTGTATTAATTTTTTTGTGTTTGGGTGTTATTTTGTGTTTTAAAAAAAATTTGAGATTAATTGGGTTTTTTTTTTTTCCATTTGACATTTTTATATTTCATAATTTATT
>JAHBCN010002628.1:87610-100230 GCA_019359885.1 Listronotus oregonensis
TTTTTATTATCTGTATATTTATTTTTATTGATTGTTTGTACTTTATACATCTTCGGCTGGGTATTGTTTATTTATATTTATTATTTATTTATTTATTTACTTTTTGTAAGGTTGGCTGTGATATATGCGGCTGTGCAATCTTATTGTGTTAAATAGTTTTGGTGGTTTTTAACGGTCTTGGTGTTCTACACCTTGTTTGGGTTAATTTGGTTTATTGCATTAAACTCTTTTAACCTTGTGCTTATTTTATATTTCAATTTAGTGTCTACAAAGACAGTTATAGGGAAACTATTATTGTCTTTGGTAATCTATGAATTTGTTTGTTTTATATTTTATTGTTGGGCTGCGTGTTAATTTTTGCAATGTTGGTCTGTGATACTGAATGGTGTGCAATATTATTGCATTAGGTGGTTTGCTGGTCTAGAATCTTTTAATCTTTGAAGTGTTTTATACTTGTATTTAGGTTAGTTTTGTTTTTTTTTTTTTTTATTTTATTTTTGTGTATTTTTCTTCCTTTAATTTTATCTTCATTTATTTACTGCTTTGTAAACAAGAACATGTTTCTTTGAACAATAAAGCTTATTTGATTTGATTTGATTTGATTTGACTTGCTATTTGTGTAAATATATAAGGGGCCAAGTTTAAGCTGAATGGTAAGCAAGTAAATTTGTATAATTAATTATTAAAACGAAACCGTAAATATTTTCTATGTTAATTTTTTATGGACAAAGAAAAATATGCGTCCTTAAGATTAATACTGTTTAAAAAAACCGAGGGAGTAACTAGTTTTAAGACGGTTTTATACTCCTCTTTTTAAAATTAGAAGCTGTTATGAAAGTATTTATTTATTTTATTTTTATTGATTTATGTATTTATTTTTTATTTTAAAATAAATCTATAATTACCATTTGATTTTTGGTAAAGAAAAAATAAGGATAAAAATTGATCCTTCGTATAACGCCTTTTTTTAATAGCACCTACATACATTCAGTAAATCGGTTTTAGTCTGACAATAATAAGTTTTTTCGAATTGGTTAATGTTAACTTTTGGTTTTGGTTTCTTTTTTATAAGAAAAAGTATTGATACCTTCTACCCAGTTTATTTATTTATTTATTTATTTATTTATTTTTTTTAGGGTTTAATTAAGAAACGCCTATGCAAAAAAATGGTATGCATTTTTGCATAATAACCAATATAAGAATGGCCAATACCTTTTCAGAATTAATGTCTTTTTTTTTTTTTTTTTTGACATAATTTGTCCAGTGTCGACCAATTCAGCGTGTTTCAATATCGTAATTAAATTAAAGGTTGGATTAATTTGCAATTTTTTGAAATTGGGTATTTTTTAACAATATCTTGGATTGAATCTTTTTCAATACCTAAATCTGCATAAATCTGCCAACGGGCAGACATTTATTGGTGAATTTCATCACCAACAATTTTTTGTTGATTCTGGGTTTTTACCCAGGATATTAAGTAAGATATTAAAGTGATTTTTTGTTGCATTTTCTGCAATAAAACGAGAAATATAAATTAGTTATAACAGTGATATAGGAAAAACACAATAAGACATAGGTCAATTATTATGAATATTTTAGCTACAAAAACATTGTAGTACGACACACATCAATAACTACAATATAATATATACAGAATTATTATTTATCCCCAAAAATATAAGACATAGGTCTATTACTGTAATATACATAGAATCCCTTTTTATATAAAATAAGACATACGTCAATTATCCCAAATATTTAACTTACTTTTCAACGAAGAAAAATACTATAAGACAGTAGTCGATTATAGCAATATATGGAAATGTATATAATATATAGAATAAGACATTTGTCAATTATTCCATTAAATATTTAACTTTCTTTTTAACAAAGAAAAATGCTATAAGACAGTAGTCGATTATAGCAATATATGGAAATGTATATAATATATAGAATAAGACATTCGTCAATTATTCCATTAAATATTTAACTTCCTTTTTAATAAGGAAAAATGCTATAAGACAATAGTCGATTATAGCAAATATGGAAAAAGTATATAATATATAGAATAAGACATTCGTCAATTATTCCATTAAATATTAAAATTCCTTTTTGACAAGGAAAAATGCTATAAGACAATAGTCGATTACAGCAATATATGGAAATGTATATAATATATAGAATAAGACATTCGTCAATTATTCCATTAAATATTAAACTTCCTTTTTGACAAGGAAAAATGCTATAAGACAATAGTCGATTACAGCAATATATGGAAATGTATATAAAATATAGAATAAGACATAAGTCAATTATTCTATTAAATATTTAACTTCCTTTTTAACAAGGAAAATGCTATAAGACAATAGTCGATTACAGCAATATATGGAAATATATATAATATATGGGATAAGACATACGTCAATAACATTTCCGTCATTCATTAACATTTTGACAATACAAGTATTTTAACATTATTAAAATTAAAATATTTACCTTTGATAATTCATTAGCACTGAAACTCTTATTTATTTATTATTATTTTTTTTTCGCGAATTTTTGATTTAGTTTTACGCAGTTGAAACAATTGGTGATTATATTTTTTGTTTCTCACCCTGTTTACTTTAGGACAAATGGTTTCTTTACTTTCCGAATCTAATAAAATTTGTCGTTTTATTATTTTCATGACGACGACGTTTTTTAATCGGATCGAACTATACTAACCGGCACAAAATAATGCAAATGGAGCAAGCAGGATACGACAACGGGCGGGTTCGCGAGTTGTTTATCTTTGGATTTGTGCTGACTGGTATGAAACATGCATACTACTGTGTGTAATAATCATGAGGACAACAGCGATGGATAATAGACATTTTTGTTTATTCTCTTATTAGTATTAAGTAATTACACAAAATCTAGCAAAAGGCAATACATAAATAATTAAATTACCCAATATTAAGTAAAGAAGCTAAGTTATCTTTATGTAATAGACTTATTTACCTACCTGCGATATCAATAACTCCAGCATACCCCAAATAATAAATATTATATGCAACCCAACCTCCATAAGGAAGTTCCTGTAAATAATTTGATGCTTCATGGTTACCTCCAATAAAAATAGTCAAGACTGGGGCTTTTTTCTCTCCTTTATAGTACCTAAAAGGAAAAGTAATATAGGTTTAACAGGCATGGTATGTTTCTATTATTAATTACAGATACTTCCAGTAAACTTGAATAAAATAATTACTAATGATCCAAAAAAAAGTTGATTTTTATAAAATTAAGAAGTGAAACTGCTACTAAATTTTATATACCCATTATCTTATAAAAGTTATTTATTAAAGCATTTCTTTAAGCATTTCACAATAGATTCTTACCATACACATACTAATCTGAACTAATTGGGACCAAACCCTGTTCGGGTTAGGCGGAATTTTGTCACATAATGCCATATTATTGAATTTTTTAGGCATATTTAGTGTCTGATGTGTAAAATATTACAAGTCAGATGCTAAATACACCTTTATTATTTAACAATTAACGGTGTAAAGCCGATTTAGTGCATTGCATCAGAAGAAAATCACTGACTTTAAATTGCGCTAGTCAATAATTTATAGGTATGTGCCTAACAAATAAATAAATAATTATTAGATTTTGTTAATAAAAGTACGACGTTACTTGAAAAAACTTGTTTTTTTTTATGTTTTTCCTTAGTATTACTGTCAGTAGTATCAACATGTTAATTATATTGTTTATTGGAAACTAGATAGATAGATAGATAGATAGTTTATTTCATGTTTGTACAAAAAAAGTTTACACATGTCAAGAAAAAAATATAGGTATAAGAAAAATATATATATATGCATGTATACATTGAAACATAAGAGCTAAAGAACTTACACTAAATAAAATACTTGATTAAAAAAAGGTATAATTCACAAAAACACTCATTAAAAAAATTTAAAAGAAAAAACTAACAAAGCATTGAAACATTAAAATACTTAAAAATAAGCTTTAAAAAATTAAAACATTACAGTCTAAAAATTCTTGTACAGAATAAAAGCCTGGCCCACAAGGAAACTCTTAATCTTTTGTTTAAATTGTGCAAGTGGTGAAAATTTAATTAACGTTTTGAGGAATTTTGTTATATAGCTTTATAGCAACAAATTCTGGACCACTTTGGCATCTTTTTAAGCCTACGATACACCACTGCCAAGCATTCTTTATTGCGCGTGTTGTACTCGTGCAGCTCACTATGAACTTGTACTTATCTACATGTTTCCTTGCATACAGCAGATTTTCAAGCATATACACACATGGAAACGTTAAAATTTTGAGAGATTTAAAGGCACTTCTGCAGTCCTCCCGATAGGATAAGCCCGCCATCGTCCTTACTGCCCTTCTCTGAAGGCCAAAAACTCGGCCTGCCTGACAGGAATGACCCCACACAATCACCGCGTATGAAAGCACCGAGTGTACCAGAGCATAATACGCAGTCCTAAGCACGTCAGCCGATACGGAGCAACCAATCCTCGTAGTGCAAAGGCACCCTTTGCTAGTCGTCCACTCACGTAATCTACATGAGCATCAAACTTTAATTTGTTGTCAATTTGTACCCCCAGAAAGCGTACATGCTCCAGACACTGCGGCTGACCCGAAAGATCGCGCATTGAAAAAACCATAGTATGGGTCTTGTCATTATTAAGTAGCAGCCCGTTTGCCCCGAACCATTCCTCAAACTAGACCGTGCCACAGCCAGCCCCTCAACACTCTCCGCAAGTGTTTCCCCACTCCTGGAAAGAGACGTATCATCCGCAAAGAGAGTAAACGCAGCGGATGGATCAACTGAGGGTAGATCATTAATAAATATTAAAAAGAGTAATGGCCCCATTATCGATCCCTGCGGAACACCCACACTAATCTCCCCCCTCTCAGACGACACCCCCCACCCTGACGACTTGGGATCTGCCCTCCAAATAAGATTTTAAAAATTGTACACTATCAGCGTGGAAGTTATATAGTTCTAATTTACGGAGAAGCAGACTATGAGTGACACAGTCGAATGCTTTGGTTAGATCGTAGAAAACTGTGGCATTATATTCCATGTTTTCAAAGGCATCCATTATATGGTTTACAAGATTAAGAATGCCTAACACTGTGTTAAGGTCATGGCGAAAACCAAACTGACTGCCAGAGAAAAGTTTATTTCTCTCAAAGAAAGCTGCCACCCTACTCGCCATGCATTTTTCAAATATTTTTGAAAATATAGGAAGCAAGGAGATTGGTCTGTAATTTGAAACTAAAAGGCTTAATACATAAACCTGCCTAAAATTATAAAAATATTTAACTTACTTGTAAAATGAACAAATATGGCGGTATTTAGGGGGAACTGCCATACAATTTAAATCCTCTTCATTTCTGGAGGACTGAAAATCTCCACAGCATATCAACAAGTCGATTTTTATGTTTCCCTTTTCTTCCAATTCCTGAATTGTTGCATAAATATTATCCAGCTCACCGTGAGCACATCCTTCTATAGCTATTTTCATAATTTTTTGTTGTTATCAAAATAAAAGCTTTAAAATTTATAGGTTAAGTGTGTGATACTATTCGAAGGTTCCTAGAACACTGCACTTGACTGCACTGAAAATGAATGGCTGAATAAATGAAAAATTTATAATTTAGGAGCACCACAGAAGCACTAATAGAACTGTTTTTTTTTAACAAAATGATTTTAGATAAAACTTCTGTTTTATAAGGGTTAAGTGAGGGCAGAGTGAGGGTACTGACCTTGGATGTCTGACCGCCCCCTTCAGGGTTGTCGCATTTGGCTCAAATATACCACTCATTCGCCAGGTTTGAAACTTCAAGCATATACCTTCTAGAGGCAGCCCAACCTATCGGCAATGCCAACAAGCCTTTTCCCTTTCTTATTCGCTCCACCGTGCTTTTTGGTCGACGGGGAGGGGCTAACCAATCAAAACGCAAAGCGAGCATATACCTCTCCTACCGACCAATCTTCATAATTTGAAGGTAAAAAAATATGCACTACGCACTTTCAATTTAATAATTTTATGTGTGGTTTAATATCATGATACTATTACTAGAAGATAAACCCACTTGGCGATTTAATTTCGTACGACGTTGCGCATGACGTCACTCGATGACAAAAATTCTGCTTGTCGGTTGGGAAATCTAAAGCCTTTTTTTAACGTTTATTGTATTTTGGCATTACTTAATCCATCTAACATCTAAACAGAAATCGGAATGCCATATTAAAACTCGCTGTTTCTGGGGAAATTTGTCATCGAGTGACGTCAGGCGTGCGAGAGAGATAGGCTTATCTCATGCGCGTGGGTTTATCTTCTCGAGTAATAGTATCATGGTTTAATATTATCAGGTCAACATCAAACAGACTTTTAAGTAGTCTGGCTGTCAACTTAACCCAGTACTTTTTTTCGGGATTGTGTGTCATGCGAATTGCCGATTCGAAAATAGGCCTTTTCATCATGTGAAAAGCGCAAGCGCAGTCGCCATGTTGAAATAGCGGCAATTCAAAAGTTTCGTACTGTTTTGATCGAGAATGGCTGGGAATGCAGTATTATCTTCCCAATTAAATCATTTACTGGAAAAAATCGTTGATGGTGCTTCACTGATTTATAATTCAGTTAAAGCCAATAATTGTACGCAATTAAAAAGGTAGCTTAAATGTCATGGACGTCTTTAAAAAGGAAAAAGAAGTGAGCTGATTGAGAGGTTAGGCATCATTACTTCTTTACTATACAAAAAGTATCTATAATTTTATTCTAATTAGGCCTACCACATATATACAATTGTTATACTGATTAAATTGTATTGTATTTAAATGATTTATAGCGTGTATCACTCTTACATACTCCATAACAACACCGCTTCTTCGTTCCTTTTCGTACTGATATCATTATAATAATCGATTAAAAAACCTATTTGCTAATAAAGGCACTTTTTTCTTTATTTTCGTATTTCTTTTCTTCAATAACTATACTTTCTTTGGTATTTTTTTATTTTAATTATGTGTTTACAGGCCCTTTAACATGCTTGTTTACAAAAAACAGTACGAAAAAAATGGCTGATACTGACGCATGCGCAGAAAAAAAATTGTGATGAAAAGGCCTATTGGGCCACTTCCCAAATTAGGCATATTGTTATCCTATTATCAAAACCTAACCATTCCTTATCATAACTTACTCATATCCATAACCACTTAATCCTAGTTGTCCAGTTAGTTGTTTTGCCTTTGTACACTTTCAAATAAATATATTCTAATAATAGACAAATATAATAAATGAAAAGACCATTCAGCAACTATTAATCCATTTTCAGTAATCTTTTCATTTTAAAATTATGTATATATGTATGATTATTAAAGTTGATAGTTAGCTAAATATTTTGTAACAAGATAATTATTAAAAGTATTGTCGTGAAGTAAGGTTGTTGGTCTAAAAGTGTGATTCCAAAAGTGGATGTCTTGCAAGAACCCTTCCAAACCGAAAAGAACACAACAGAGAGACAAAAAAACAAAATAAAAAAGTTACTATTAAAATTTAAAAAATGTAACGATTAATTAAAACAAAATAGAATAGTTGCATACAAAAATATTTAAAGAAGTACCTTAAGAGCATAAAAGACAAGAATCTATTTATTATATTATTATAAGCAGAATAAAAAAATCCTTAAATCATTTACATAATATTAGTAGACATTATAACTCTATAATTGTTTCGGCTTGTTAAACCCTTTTCAACAGTTAAATAAAAACTTTCGTTGCAGTACTGCAATATGTGAATCAAAAGAGGTTGCACCAAAAACAGGTTAAAGAAAGTTTTAAGACTCTTTAATAATTGCAAAAACCGAAAGCTGCAGTTATTTTAATGTGCTATATAATCATGGTTTTTATGAGAAATCATTCTAGTGCTATAAAGTTTTACGCACCTCTTGTGAAAAATAATATTCTTAGTTCCTTTTAAATTATTTTTTACTTGTTTCCTTTTCTTTAAACCATTATGTTGTATGAGTTTACTTTTATTTAATGTCAACCTAAATAAATGTATTTTCTTTTCATACTTCTAAAACATGTAATTTATGTTATTAATCCTCCCTAAAAGAACAAGCTAGCTATGGCCCTGGCTTAACATATTTGTTTTTTAGCGTTAACTTGTATACAATATACTTAAATGGAGACGGAAATATTGCCAGTAATTTGCATTGTAAAGTATTATAAATAATAAACCGAATTCCAAACCGTCAACTTTATTTTTTGAGATCTGAGTAGGAAATATGTCTTGTTGTCAAAAAAGTTGTTTTTTTTGCGCATTGAATAAATAGCAAAAATGGACGCTTGAAGATTAAATCTTCCCATAATCTATTCAAATTTAGTTTGGGTTGTGTTTATTTGTAACTTATTAAATTATTAAATTGAACAATCTTATTGTATATTAATGACAATGATTGTATCTTATTGTCTGTAAAAGAAAATCAAGCGCGATCGACTTTTCTACCTGTGCAGCTGTGCCTGTGCTTTCAGGAAGGTACCCATGATAAATAAATAATTATTTTATTACTGTAAAAGGTCAAAATTTAAAGTACCTACTTATAAGATAATTAGAAGTATTTGTGAAAATGTCTACTATAATTTAATCATGTTCCGACAATCACTGCCTTTTTGAGAATTTGAAAAATGAAAATACAGACTTCTAAAATTTCCTAATGATAGCAATTAATAATTATCTAATATGTTTTTATTTAAAATATCTTCGGTACTAAATTAAATGAAAAAATACTCATCCGATTTCCAAAGAGAATATAAGTCTATAGCAAGGAAAAACCATTTAAATCGAAGCTCATTTAATTATATTGTTTCATGTTCGTTTATTTTTAAGCTTTCCAAGAAGTTTGAAAGTAATTTTTGAATAATATCAAAAAAAAAAAAACAATTTCTCCACGTGACTTAGGCGTCGTTTACTACCAAAATTAAGAAAATAAAAAGGATATTTGATTAGCGTCGGAACTAAATAAAAAAAAGGGGAACATCCTTGAGTAAAATCTATTTGAATCCCGCAAGTTTTTAAAAGTTTAGTTCAGAGATATGGAAGAAGTATTACGAAGTTTTAGTTATATATCATAGAGTAACTATATAAATCTTTGGTTATATATAGGGCTGCCATCCCCAAAAATTAACGACGCCGTCCAGAAACCAAAAAAAAAATTTTTTCAATAAAAGTAAAAAGATTTTTTTTAAATTTTTTTTTTTTTTAAAAATCTTTTTTTAGATATTATTTAAAATGTTTGAAAAAAATTTCCCCAAAACGACTATAAAAAAAAAAGTCTAGGAGGAATCGGCGAGGTACCGAAAACTATTTCCCCCAAAATTTTTTTTAAAAGATCCTTTTTAAAATTGCCCTACTTTTGATATAAATGTTGTTCCCAAAACCAAAATTTTTTTTAAAAAAAAAAAATTTTTTGGGAAATGCAATTGAAAGGGGAAATTTTTTTTTTTTAAAAACCCTAGTTTTAAGAAAATAAAAAAGGGGTTGGAAGGAGGGGTATGGCGTATGACCCCAAAAGACGGCTCAAAAAGAAAAAAAAGGGCTAGTTTCGTTTAACCCCCCACCAGTAAAGGGTTTTTGGGGGGGGTTTTTGGGGATTTTTTTGGGGAAGGGGGGGAAAAAAGGGGGCAAAAAACGAAAGGATTTTTTCCCTCGGGGGTTAAGCCGGGGGGAAAAATTCCTATACCTGCCCTTTTTTTCTGGGGGGGCCCCCGCACGGGGAAATTTTTTTAAGGCGGAAGATGGTTGCGCGCTTAACAGGGAGTGAAGTATTGACAGAAAGGATTATCGTTTCCCTTTTAAGTTTTTTGGGAAACGCCTTTTTTTAAAATTTTTTTTGGGGGTCAGAGCCCGGCTTCCGGGGTTTTACCTAAAAAGCCGGGGGAAAGCTCACTTGACAAAAAGTGTTGGAAAAGGGGGAGCGGTTGAACGTTTACCGGGAACCAAAAAAAGTTAAAGCAAAGTAAAGGTAAGGGACGCATATTTTGAGGGCCCAAAAAAACAAAAAACCTGTATATAAAATTTTTTTTTAAAATCCCCAATTTAAAGGGGTATTATTACCAATTGTAAAAAAGAAAAAAAAGAATATTTTTTTTATTTTTTTTTTTTAAAAATATATGGGGGTTTTTATATTTTGGGAAAAGCACCCAAAATTTTGTTTTTTCGAATTTAAAAATTTTATATCCCCAAAAAATTTAAATTTATCAAAAAAAATCATAAAACCTTTTTTTTGTATTTCAATAAAGAAAATAAAAAAAATTTTTCCCGGGTTAAAAAATAAAATTTTTTGAATTTTTAAAAAATTTTTGGGTTTTTAAACAATAGGGACCAGGTGGTTCCATGGCAACATGTTTATATCCGCAGTAGGGAAATTTAAAAGGGGTGGTATAAAAAAGGGTGGGGAAAAATTTTCGGGACTTTTGCGCTAATTTTCCCAGACTATAAACCACAAAACAACCCAAATAACATATACAAATAAATAGGTTTTTTCTATTTGGGAACCCCAAGGGGGGGCCGTAACTTAAAGGGGGGCCACGAAAATAAAAAAAAAAAAAATTTTTTTAAAAATGTAGGCCAAATGTTTTTCCCCAATGGGCCGGGAAACCGAACTTTCGGTCGGATATGGATGCTAATATTTTTTCCGTACATAATGGCGCCATTATCCTTTTCCTTTGGGTTGGCTCCAAAAATTTTGAACCTCTAGAAAAAACTAGAAAGTACATCGTTTAATAAAAAAATGAATGAACCGTCACCATTGGTATTTATGATGTTACTCATTGATTGGGGATCTTTAAGCCGGGTATTCACTTAGCGGGCGTATCGACCGCACAGCGATGAACGTATACTTTCGGTTAGTGTGGACGTGAACAATTTTATTGACGAACGCATGCATTCGGGGTTTTTGGGAAAGGGGGTTTCTCGTTGGGGGACAAAAAGGGGAAAATTTGCTGCACCGTTTTTTGGGGGGTACGTATATAAATAAACCCCCAAAAATTTAAATTTTCGGAACGAAGGCGAACCACAACACGTATACGTTTGTTAAATGTGGACATCAGAGCGATGGAAAAAAAAAGATTGCCCTTTTCGGTGTTGTGTTCGCTGCCTTTTATAATTGCTAATGAATACGCGGCTTTAATGGAATAAAACCCCCCAAAATATTGGGAAAACCCCGATTTACTGACATGTTAAAACATCGTATTATAAAAAAAATTTATTCATTCTGGTTAATATCGGGTTTTACAGTCCAATATAACTAAAAAAAAATTTTAAAATTTTGTATTTTATTAATAATTTGTTTTCTTAGTAGAGTAGTTTTAGTTGACCAAATAATAAAACATTTCTATCATTTTTTAAAATTATTTATGTTCAGACAAAACGGGATCAAATTGGGATTCATTTCCAATTACTCTAAAAAAAAAAGTTCTGGCTAACAAAAAATTTTACAATAAGCAATCAAAAAGGGGGGATGTGCTATTTTTTTTAGTTGGGTTTTTACCTCCCAATAAATTTTTTAAAATTTTTTTATGTTTTGATCTATTTTTATGTCTAGAAAAATAGTAAGAGCAATGGGTTTGTACCCGTAACCAAAATTAAGAAAGAGCTGAATATTTACCCCCCCACCCTCCGAAAAATTTACATGAAAATCATAAACATCCCTCTAATAAAACGAAACAAAAAAATTTTAAAAACATTTTTGAAACATTTGCGAAAGACCTTTTAAAAAAATATTTTTTTAAAAATTTTGGCTTATCCGGTAAAAAAATACATGTGTTATAGCAATCCCCCCAAAAAATTTGGGTTCCTGGGGAGGGGGGAAACAACCCCAGGTCGACTTGAAGTCTTAGTCAAAGCACAAACAAATAAGGTTTTTGGGGCCCTCAAAAAACGTCAAAGCTGAAGAAAATAATTTGGTCAGGCAAACGTCAAAACTCAATTTAATGAAATCGGGGGTGACCAGTCAAAAATTTTTATTAGGTATTAGAAAGTCTTAATTTGTTAAATTAAAGTTAAAAAGATGTTTTTTTTTTTTAATTTTTTTTTTGTTATATTGTCATAGTTAAAATTAAAAAAAAAGACCTTGGACCGAATGGCGTCGCTTCTAGAATCGAGTAAGAAAAGCCCGAAACAGATTATTTTACTTTTGACGTTTTACTGAAAAGTTAGGTAGGGAAATTCTAGGTTTATAAAAGACTTTAGTCAAAGGACAAAATTGGGAAATTTTTTTCGGGGGTTTGCCCAAGGCTTTTGGGCAAACCTAGGGTAAACCAGTTTCCCGAAGAAGTGCAAAATCGACCTTTGACTATGACACATGTACAATGGGTACAGAAACTAATACTTTTTGCTGAAGAATAAAAAAGCGAACTATTTAGTATTAATAATTTTTGTGAAACATATCTATACTTGTCACATTTTTTTGTACAAAAAGAATGTTGAAAAAAGATAATTTGTAGGTCGTTTTTATCTATAGGGCCGCTCTTCGTGTTGAGTGTTGGGCTGGATACCCCCCCCCACCGACCAATCAGGCACGTGGAGCGA
>JAHBCN010002629.1:0-87869 GCA_019359885.1 Listronotus oregonensis
TTTAATTTATCGAAATACAGCCCATTTTGTTAGATAATATTATATTAATAAAGTAATTAAGTATGGTGCTATATTTGATAACTAAATTTATGAAAAATAAACAAATATTTTGTGTGAATTATTAATTAGAAATTTGTGTTATCTAAACTAAATTAATAATAGGCCAAATAAGATAAAATTTTGTTAAAAGAAAAAAAATATTTTGTATATAATTTAAGTAGACCATTAAATAATTATTCATTTTGGTAAATTTGGTTGTATAAAAAGTTTTTTTTTATTTGGCTATGCCAAGTGTTTTCTTCTGTGCAAGAAGATCTAACTTGTGCAATAATATGAATTGCACAATAAACATAACAATTCGTAATAACAATTTAAACGTTAAACATCACTTAAAGGTGTTAATATTTATAATAATTAGTAAACTTTTAATATTCCTACTACCTTACATGTCTTTTTTACTTCCTATAACTGTTTTAAAAATAAAAATGTTCCGAGTTTCTTGTCTTTAAGTAATCGTCTTTAAAGACGAATAGTAAAAAATCGTTTATTACACAAATAGATTTTTCCTTGCTTGCATTACTTTTCATGTCAGGCGTAGCAAAGGAAAAAAAAACGCGCACGGAAAAATTCTTGTTTCCGGAATTTTAATACTATACACTATTAATTTATTTTAGTATTAAAAGAACAAAGCAGCAATTTCTTTTTATTCAAGGGGGTAAAGAACATAATTCGAAATGTTTTATATGCCAAAATTAATTTTATTTAATTAGTAGTTTCGCCAAATTGCAGTAAGTCAAAAGAATAAATACAAATTCGTTGCCTGTTCTGGAAACTTGAATTACTAAAAAATACCAACGGTTTTTTTTGAGTTTTTTTTTCTAAGTTTCAAAATACCAAACAAGAATCGTACTTAAATTTCCTTTGAAATTTTTTAACATTTTAGCTGCTTCAGTTTACTAGCGAAAAGTAAATAAATTAAAAAATATACGGCAGTTAAATAACCTATGTGCATAGGTCATTGTTTGCTTATTTATTAATCAAGAAAACTGAAGATTTCAGATGATCTATAAAGTGTGCTCAAAATTTTAGATTTTACAGGAAGTCTTGAAACTAGCGCACAAGATGTTTAGGGTGTATTCTACTCCTGAAAATAAAGTAAAGGTATGGAAGGCTAGAGCCTTTCAAAAAGAGAATCTTAAAGATAGTTTTTGCTAAATATTCTGAAAATATTTTTAAATACATTCGTATAGCTTTCCCATTGTCCCAATTTTGTTCAGTAGCATCATATATTGCGTGAAGCTAAAACAAACATTACCTTAAATAAGTTTATTATAAAGTTTATTTTACTTTTGGCAACAGTATACAAAAAAGGTGCCTTGGCTCAATATCAATAGGATTTATATTCTGAAGTTAAATTAAATAATTAAACCAAACAGAGGAAGAGGTTTTAAAAAATATTCTTTTGGTTACTCACCCAACTTGTAAGAAGTTAAGTCAACTGATCTTTTTGAATTTGTTTAGCACTTGATAAAGAAAATCGCAGTGGCGGCTCGTGGGTTGGCAGACCGGGTCGGCAGATGCATTACCTATTTTTTTTTCTCAGAAAACATTTAATGACTGCTCATATTTATGCTGGCCCCTAAATGCTTGTTCTTGACAAGCAAAAAAATACGATATCTATTAATCGATGCATAATAGAGTGATTTTAAAAGTTCGTTATGTTAATCATTTTCTAACTGAGCTGCGTTGTTTACTAACAAGTAAATGTTTTGTTTACCAAAGAGATTTACCATGGATTTTAAATTTTTTTGTTCGGGTTCGAAAACAATTTATTTTTTGTTTCACTTCCCGTAAGCCGGGTCGTATACAATTAAGTTTACATTCTTTTGGGTGTCGGACGCCCATTATTTATTATTTTAACTTGCTCGTCGAATGAAAGAAATGAAAGGCCACTTTTTAAATTTAACATGCAATAAACAATATCACTGGTTATAGTGGTAACATATCCATGTTCGTTTTCCTGTTAAAGAGCTTTCCTCCATTTTTGTCGGAATCAAACAATTTACAAGGCTTACCTGACACCTATGAGATAAAAATAATATAATAATTAAATCACTTTCTTACGGAATTACACCACAACTTCTTTTACGATATTACAGCTCGTTTATTTTAAAACAGTTCCGAAAAACACTAAAATATCGATCAACACGCACTCCCAATAATACTAAAAATATCAATAAAAATCGATGCGGTTTCTTCAAGTTTAATAAAACCTAAACCTAACCTCATTATTTTGATCGGCAAAACTAATTTGCCGAATGTGGCTATTAATACAGAACAAACAAATCAAGTGTATGTTTGGTTGCCTATCTTATTTGCACCTTTCTCTGTGAGTTTATCAATGAACCGTACAGCAATCGGGCCAGGGAATACCAAGCCGATTCAAAAAGTAGAAATGGAATAGAACTTTGGTATAGGTTAATCGCAGGAGTTTTAAACTACGCGAGTCATTTAAAAAGTAAATCGGTATAGGCGGACAACAAATAATACAACAAAAATGGCTTTCT
This sequence comes from Listronotus oregonensis, assembly GCA_019359885.1. NCBI lineage: Eukaryota > Metazoa > Arthropoda > Insecta > Coleoptera > Curculionidae > Listronotus > Listronotus oregonensis. The sequence goes on from JAHBCN010002629.1 coordinate 2,568, forward strand.
AGTAAATAAGATAGTTGTTCTGTTTTGAATGTTTTCATTTTAATTAATTATTTACTCATTGAGCACTGATGAGCAATGTGTCGGCACTGCCGACCCTGCCGTCCCTGTAAAGCCGCCACTGGAAAATCGAATAAAATATTTTAAAAATCTAATATTCTAATAAAGTTTTTTAATTTAGGACGTAATGTCACAAATGACGAATTAATTTTTTGTGACAAGTACATTAATTGTTTTTAAGACCAACAATAGTGGTAAAATTATTAATTTTATTATTTCCTAAATTTACCTCAGTGTTAAGCAGAGGCAAGTGAGTATTATTAAAAATATATTAAGGCTACTTACTTATCCTTATTTAATTATATAAAATCACCTCTCTTATTTTTTTTTCTTCGCTTAAATACCAGAAGCCTTCTAGTCTCTTTAGTAATTGTTACCAAATTTGGCAGATTAGTAATTTGTGAAAATACGTGTTTTGTATGTATGTTTGTATGCGTTATAGTCGGAGAGCTGATAATGCAGGTTTCATGAAGTATTATTTGATATACCTTAAAATTTTGTGTTATAGTATCTGGATAGATGGAGGTAAACATGTGTTGGCTTGACCTCCCTGGAGACACCAGGTACTGCGCATGGGAAAAAGGTGTAAAAAAGTTTTGCCCAAAAAAAGTGTTTGATTTAGAGACCAACAAACAGAAATCGAAATTAAAAGTAATTAAAAACACAAAAAAGAAATGAGGCAGACAATTTTAAGGGGTTAAAATTTAATAAATCCACCACCAAGTTGTTTTTTTAAAAATACGAAATGAAGTGTTTGATTCACGCTGACATTTAAAACACCGTCTTTATTTCATTAAATAAAAATATTTTAAAAACTAAAACACTTTTTTTGGGTTTAATTAACCGAAAAACATAGTTTAATCGTTTGGGTTCTTTTTTTAAGATTTTCGCTTTAAATTTTTCTATTGATCCCTCTTTTTGGATTGTTAATTTGGGTTTTTATTTTTTGGTCATTTGTCTCCAACCTATAATTTTTATGAAAAAAACGAATTTTCGGCGCAAAAATGATCATGATTGATCAAGCGCAAGATTGGGTTTTGGTGTACATTTTTTTGTTCAAAATATTTTTCTTGATAAGCCCCACAAGACTGCCTACGTGAAAATGAGGGGCAACATATTTTTATTATCCCCACAAACAGCCATAATGTTATGAATTTTTTCTTGCAAAAGCTACTTTAATTCATTAAAGGCGCAGGAAAAATTTAATTTAACAAAAGTTTTTTAGAATTATTCAAGAAACACGAATAATCTTTTTTAGAATTTTTGGACACAATTTCGGACTTCCAGAAAAATGGTCGAATAGAAAAATCTTAAAACTTATCCAAAAATTCTGAGAAAATTTACTCCTAAATGGCACTAAATACTTTTTGTGCAAGAAATTAGAGAGTCTATAGAATCATGCAAGGTATACTTGAATTTTTTCGGATATGCAGTTATGTCAAAAAGCCCAAAAAAACGTATTTCTTAGCTGTAAACAATTGACCTACCAAAAGTGCGTTCCATTTGTATATTCAATTAGCGCATTTGTTCACACCGTAAGAACTTTTCGCTCCGAACCCGTTGAAGATGGATCTGACAAATGCTTTTATAAATTTTTTATTTATATTTTTTTACAAATATATTTCTTTATAATTTGGATTTTTTTATAAACTGTAAAAGCTTTATTTTCCATACCTTTAAGAAAAACTAAAAGTTTTTAACAATATAAAATTTGATTTATTTTTAAAAAAGTGTACAAAAAATGCTTTCTTAACAATACTTTAAAAGGCAAACAGCTCATCATTCTAAATTTATCGGCGTTTTTTGAGCTAGAGAAACAACAAGAAGCTGCAGGAATTGCCTTAAACCTGCAAAATTTGGTGAAAAGGACAGCTGCCCCAACGAAAGTAAGTGAAAAAGCGATATTTAATTTTAAAAAAATGGACTAAAATGGGACAAAAGCTTTAAAGAAGTATCATCAACAAGGGCACAAGGATATTCCAAAAGATGTTGATTGCAATACAATGCAATATAAACCAATGGTAACAATAGGAAACTTAATGTGTCGCAAAGTGATTAAACTAAATTTAAATAAATAAATAAACAATCGGGGTTTATATCTGAAGCATCGCATATTCTGATTACTTCCTAAGCTTTTAGGATCTCTTTTTGGGCGTGCCGAATCTAGTTCTGCCAATGCTCAGCGGTTATTTCGCCAAGTAACTTTTCCCACGTTGCCAACACTTCAGAAGAGGTTTCTTTTAAGGCAAAAATATATTGGTCATATTTTCTTTTGCACTCTGACCAAACCATTTCGATTGAATTATATTGACAATGGTACGGTGGGAGGCGAAGAACTTTAGGACCAAAAGGATTCACATATTCGTCAAGGAAATATTTCTTTTCTAAACTTCGTTTTTTTTTCTACCAAATCCCCGAGTTGGTCTTTTATAGCTGTCTCAGGAAAGGCAATATTTTCTTCGGAAAGCTACAGAATTAATCCTTTTTTGGTCCAAGATTTGCAACGTATGTCTTCTACTAGCACGGAGTGGTAGCTGCGTTGTCCATGATAATTAATGATGTGGGCGGCAAATTTGGAACAAGTTGATATTTAAACCATTTTTCGAAATTTTGGCGGTTCATGCTATCATGGTAGTCGCCACTCTTTATACCACTTTTAAAGACTAAACTAGGTTCCTGGATAAATGCCGGCGATGACGACGATATATCTATAACCTAAAAAAATTAACGGTTTTAACATCGGCGCAAAAGGAAAAAAAATGTTTTTATAGTATTAATTTAGATGTCTAGTATAATTAGAAACATATATTTACTTCATCCCATCACCAATCCAAATCCCAAGGCAATTCCCAAATCCAACCCTAGCACATTAATCAAAACGGAAAAATTGTTAGAGCGCAAGTGTAAAGGTGTTGGTAATTGATCCCCTACGAATGGTTTCCTTTTGAATAAAAGCAACTTTTACTTACCTTCACTGCTTTTTGAAGAGCTTGTGGCTTTGGTATCATCCTGCCAGGTATTTCTAAAAGATCTTTGAATATCCATGTTTTATCAAGAAATACTGAAGTAAGACCGTTTTGAAGTAGACTATTTTTTTTGTGTATTCTCTCAAAAATTTAATTCTTTTTTTAAAAACATTTGGTAAATCCGTAAGATACTTTCGGTTGTTACTTTTCTTTCAGTGAAAGCCAATTTCTTTTACCCATTTTCGCAAAAAAACTAATGGAGAAATCAATTAAAAGTATCTACCCCATTTGTTTTTTGTGTTTTTAATTACTTTTAATTTTGATTTCTGTTTGTTGGCCTCTAAATCAAACTCTTTTTTTGGGCAAAACTTTTTAAAACTTTTCTCCTATGCGCAGTACCTGGTGTCCCCAGGTAGATCAAGCAACACATGTTTACTTGCTTATCTATCCAGTAGATACTATTACACAAAATTTTAAGGTGCATCAAACACTTTATGAAACCTGCGTTGGGCTATCAATCTAATGATCTTAATGTTTCGCCTATACAAAATGTATTACTTTCACCAAGTATTGTATAAAAACATTTTTTTTGTTAAAATTACATAGTTTTCTGTTTGGTATTTAAGATCTAATAGTGTTTTCTGTTTAAAACGTGGTACAAATATTTAATTTATTACCGATTCGTTAATTTTTTCTCCAAAAGTCAGAAATTCATGACAAAAATAAATTTGTAATAGGTCAACTATGATCTTGTCTAAAATTTAGGAAAGAAACTATCTGTAGAATCAATTGACTCTACCTTTTTTATCAGAAAAAGATTTTTTAAATCTATGAAATAGACTTTATTTAACTTTTTAACCATTAATGATTTAAGTCAAAATGTAAGTATATATTTGTATGTAAAGCTTATGTGTAAATTTTTGTTTTACAGCTGTGCAAGTCCTCCCTCATTAAAATATCATGAAAAGAAAGCTGTGTGTATGTTTTTCTAAAGTATAATTAATGGAGTGTTTTTGTGTATTTAATTATGCTTAGAATTTATTTAGGCATTTTTGTCATATTATTAAATAAAACCAAAACAATCTAAATATCTTACTACACCGAGGTTTATAATAATGATTTTGTTGATTGGATTAAACATTTTCCATAATATTATTACTTAATAATGGTAATAATGGCCTATAAGGGTCATGCCAGAAGTGTATTTATAAAAATCAGTATTATATCGAATGTATAATATAATATAATTTCCTAATACACATAAAAAACGTTTTTATTTCGGTAAAATGTTATGTTTAAAAAATGTGAAAAGACAATAAAAATGCAAAGGTAAATTATAAAATAAGCATAGCTAAAAAGAATTGACAAGGAAATTGTAGTTGTTATGTCATTATTTTATAGCAAATCTAATCCTGGCTTAGTTTTATATTAAATTAAATAAAAAAATTTGTGTCCGCAAATATTTAAGTAAATATTAAATTTTATCAAAATTTTACTTCAAGTACCTTGTTTAACAATAGGTTTGACCTTTTCTAAATAAATTTCTTAACTTTAAATGTTAAATAACGGAATACTAGAAAATATTTTATTTACTTAACTGAGATGGACAATTTTTTTTAACAAAGGAACTGAAATCTTCCAAGCCCGCAAAATTTTAATAAAGCAGACTATAATAGCATTAGCAGCCATTGTTGGCAAAGGACTGGCATAAAATAAATTTATTAAAAAAGGTCATAAGTCCATACCTTTGTTCTATATCCTTCTTGTCCATAATTAAATTATGTTTTCCTTTTTACTAAATACTGGGCTAAATTAAATTACACCTATGTATGTTTACTTTTCTGTCATTAGTATTTACAGTGTGTCCCAAATTGTTGTTGTATGTTTTGTAATCTTAAATGCTATAAGCAATAAAAAAACAGATAGAAAGACAAAATTGTTTTTGACTTAACTACTTTTGCTTACAGTTGAACTGTGATGTCAGTTCTTTACCGATGACAAAAAAAGATAAGCTAAATTAAAAAATAAATTAAAGGCGTCTAATTTTTATGATTTTTATGGTTGTCCTGGAAAGTTTACGATGCTGGGTGCTGAATTTTTAGATGTTTACCGAAACATGCAAATTTCACGTTTCAACAACGCGATAATGCCACCACGGACTTTATACAAATAACTACTACCTTTAAACTACATGACTATTAACGTCTGAGTAAACCAGAAGAAACCAACAATTTAGCGTGGAATTCAAACCACACACGACAGCGTTTGACTTTTGCCTGATGGTCACCCATTAGATACTTAGCTGGCCTGGCCTGGCTGATCTGATAAGTCTCCCATGCGGCAAAGACCGGCCTATTTACATTTAAAAGTAAAATAGTCATATACATCCATCACCCACCATCATTTATTATTTTTTTATTTTAAAATATTAAAACTAAATTTTTTTTGAATACGTGCCTGGGTTCTTCTTTATTAGGTGGTAGTTAAAAGTAGAATAAGTGAATATGCTAGTTTACTGATGTGGCTTAGGGGCAGGCATGATGGCATATTATCTGCTCGCATGCAAGCGGCCCTAAACTTGGTTGAGAACTGGTGCTCAACGGAAGGGCTAAATGTCAATCCAAGTAAAACAATTATAATACCGTTTACAAAAAGGAGGAAAACAAGATTTATAGCTCCTATGTTAAACGGCATTACGATCAAACTTTCTAAAGAAGCAAAATATCTGGGAATTGTCCTTGACCAGAAACTCAATTGGAACCCGCAAATAAAAAGGACTATCGCAAAAGCATCAACGGCACTATGGGCGTGCCGCAGACTATGTGGTAAAACATGGGGTCTAAAACCCAAAATGATCTACTGGTCATACATTAGAGTTGTAATACCTAAAGTTACTTATGCCTCACTGGTCTGGTGGCCAAAAACAGAGGAAAAACCTACACAAGGAAGTTTTGAAACTGCAGAGACTTGCCTGTCTGGGAGTTACTGGAGCAATGAAAACTTGCCCAACGGCAGCTCTGGAGACAATGTTAAACCTCCTTCCCCTGCACCTGCTCATAAAGAGGGAGGCGATACTGAGTGCCTCCAGAGTAATCCAGACACACAATATAGAGTCAAGAGACCTGACTAGTCACCTTAAAATTTTGAAAAAAATCAAGATTGAATTTCTGACCAAACCTACAGACATGATGCCTATAGTGCAGGAATTCCAGCGCTCTTTTGAAGTGGTTATTCAAGACCGCCAAACTATGAGTGAGAATGCACCAAACCATGAAAAAGGCTTACTTGTCTGGTACACTGATGGATCTAAGATGGAACGAAGGGTTGGAGCTGGTGTCTTTGGACTTAGATGCAGACTATCAAAGTCTCTCGGCAAGGCTCCCTCCCTCTTCCAAGCTGAAATCCATGCAATTGACATTTGCGCTTCTGAATGTGCCAAAAAAGGCCTTCGAGGCGCAACCATATATATTTTATCGGAGAGCCAGGCTGCTTTGAAGGCATTAACATGCACTTTTAATTCAAAGCTAGCCTGGGAATGCCGACAATCTCTAAACCAACTGACCAAACACAACAGAGTTACTCTTCAGTGGGTACCAGGACATGAAGGAGTGGAGGGCAATGAAATTGCCGATTAACTCGCCAAGGAAGGAACACAGAGACCATTCTATGGACCTGAGCCCTTCTGTGGCACCACTAAAGGCCACCTCTACTAGGAACTCAGAACATAAGAAAAAAGTCAAAAGGATACTTACTGGAACAACATCCCAGGACAAAGGCAGGCGAAAAGATTTAATTCACATTCACCTAAGTACACAAAGAAGCTACTGGAACTTCAAAAAAATTAACTTAAAATGGTTACCGACTTCCTAACAGCACATGGCCCTTGGAGGTATCACCTCAAAAAAATGGGAAAGACTGAGGATGAACAATGTCGGTTTTGTCATGAAGCAAACGGAACTGCGGAACACATTCTCTGTGAATGCAGAGAACTGACCCGACAAAGGCTTAAATACCTCGAAGGGGTATATCTTACTCCTAGAGATATTATTCAGCTTGCACCGCGTAGTATCTTGAACTTTGCTAAAGGTATAGGAATTACCGGGCACTAAACAACGAAGGGTATTCACAAAAGATCTCTTTAGGTCGAAGTGAAGGAGGGCTACATTAGAGCCGAGCGACCCCGTTCATTACAATACAATACTCATGTGGCTAGAAAATACTTACTTACTCCATGGCTTACAACCCAGGGTGGGTTTTTGCCGACTTCACAATAGTCCTCCGCTGTTGTCTGTCACTCATGGTATCAAGTGGATTTTGGATGCCCATTGCCCTTGGGTCCTTTGGCAATATTGTCCCTCCATCGGAGACGTGGGCGGTCTAGGGGTCTTTTACCAACTGGTGTTTCCTTCCATACAAGTTTGACAGTGCGATTATCCGGTCTTCTCACATGTCCCGCCCCCTGTAATCGTATCGTTTAAATTTGATTTCTCGGACAATGTTAGTTTCTCCGTATAGGTCTTCTAGCTCCCTATTTGTACGAATTCTGTACCTTTCCGTTGTTGAGTCTACGGTTGGACCATAGATTTTCCTGAGTACTCTCCGCTCAAAGACTCGGAGGCGCTCTTCATTTGCCACGTCAGCGTCCACGTTTCACATTCGTACATTACAACTGGTCTAATTATTGTTTTGTATATGTCTATCTTTGTACGTCTTGATGTCTGCTTTAGCTGGCATGAAAATGCTACAGATATTTTTAAAATTATTTTTTAAATAGTATAAAAGTCACTTGCCTTTTTCAAAATATTTTTTTAAAATTTTTATTTGTCAAAAATATTCAAAATAATTATTGATCAAACAGACCACAATTTTTATTGTCAAAAAGTTTTAGTTTTATATTGGGTTTAAGTTGTCGGGTAATTTTTAAATATTTAAATTTCATTTTCATAAGAAATATTTACCTGTTAGGCTAAGTAAAGTATTTAACCCAATTTTAGTATCTATATTATACTTTTACTGTGGAAAAGTATTGCTGCAGATTCATATTTTAATGCTATTAGGGTGGTTTTTTTGCCCTATCTTTAGCAGAAATATTATATCTGCTAAAGTATGATGCATTAGTAAAAGGCAACACCTGTCTATATATTTAAAAAACTCCAATTGGGCTTTTATAAGTATATAAGACAGAAATGATGATTTGACTGAACCACCACAAATTTTTGTTTAAACTTACGACACAGCTAGATTCTGCAATACACACTGCTTCAAAAAAAGTAACAAGGTCTTTTTAAAAATGTAACATTTTATATATCTAAAATATCAACATAACTTTGGCACTTATCGTGGGTAATTACTTATCAATATAATTGTCTAAAACCTATTCCAACTTTAATAGATATAAAATCGATAAGATTATGGCAAAGTTAGACAATTTAATGATATAGAACATTGGTTAATTTTTTAAATCCTAAATTATTTTAGAGATATCTGCATAAATTAGTTATTTGGTTTTTACTACTGATCTAGGTAGGTAGGTTTGAAGTGAGTGGACTTTTTACGCCCTGCACTGCGACCGCTTGGTCTATTGTGGCTCACACCTTTTTATATTTCTCCCAATGGGATCAGACTTTTAATCAATTCGATATCAGATTGGGAGAGAGTTCTTACATCTCCTGTTACTCGTGTCGCTACCGGACACGAGCACAATATGTGTTCTGATGTGTTCTGGTGTCCCTGCCTCCTGGAGAGTATGACAAGAGATCCGTTATGCCCTCCTCTCACGGTCTAGTGACGTGTGTAGCTACCAGGTCCTCATTACAGGAACTGGATATTCCTTCTGAGGACGCATCTCCAGCCTTACCCTATGAAAAAGGTTCTCTCCGCTTTCTGTTTAAAGCCAGGGAACCCTTTTCCCTATAAAGGCGGTTCTGTCCGCCTTCTGTTTGGATTCAGGGATCCCAAAAGATCCTACTGGGCCCAACCACGACAACGACGTGTGAACACAGCGGTGGGCCTACTGATCTAACAATAATAAGCAAAAACTAGGAACGCCTTTTCAAAGTACTTTTTTGATTTTGCCTTAAGTTGACGTTAACTTTTACCAAGCAAATCGCTTGGGACCTCTCATCATCACTTTTTTTGGAGTAAACTAATTTTGCAAAACAGGCACTGTTTAACGTTTCTACCACTTTCGGTGTGGAAGGAAATAATATTTACTTTGTTTTTAAATTGGACACTCGATTTACTTTTTTTTATTTAAATAGAAAATGACATCCGAGTACAATGATGACCAGTCTATTTGCTACTTTTTGACACCTTACCTAAAATAAAAAATAGAAGTGTAATATTTCATTCAGAAGGTCATTTGTGTGTTTTAGAAAAATCCACAAAAATTTGTTTCTTTGGCTTCATATTTTTAACTAGAAAAAAATTAACGAGCTGTGACAGAAAACCAAAGTAACTTAAAAAAACAATAAATGGTTATTGCCAATAATCTTTTTTTAAACCACCTTTGTTTTTTATAAACGTTGCTGGCTAGGGCAGCCGGTTGATGCTATTATGGCAAAATAAATAATAATTAATTCATATGGATTTTTTTAAAACACTTTTAACTAAAATATTTACTCTGTGGTATCAAATTGAATGTGAGAAAAAACACTCTTTTCGCTATTTTACCGGGCCACCCTAGATCCATTTGAAAAAATTGACCTAAGGCTATAAATATACTTCGTTTCACGAAGGTTTGTACTTTCGTCATCAATTTCCTTACCTTTTTTAACAAATTAAAAAGGTCAAAAACAGACTGAAACAAATTAATGACGTCAAAAAGGTTGGTCGTTTCTTAAAATCAAAATGGCTGCCGTTCAGCAGCTGATTTTTTAAAGCTACAATAATAATATCCTAAAATATGGGTTATAAAATTATTTTATTTTTCAAACTTGTCAAAAAAATTGTTTTGTCAAAAGTAAGGTCAGATTTTATTTTTATTTTCGTATTTTTATTGTGTAAAATGCCTCGACGGTATTCAGAAGGTGAACAAAATATGATTTTAAACCTTATTGACTATTTAACACAGGAGAGAGATGCAGGAATTAACCTGTTACTACTTATTGCAGTTTTAGAGGTAAGTAGATTTGTTTATTCTTGTGGTTTTTAATTGGAGTACATATTAAAATGTAAATTATGACTATATTTCTTTGAAAACGTTTGTTGCTAGCAAGGTATAAGATAGCACGGTACAAGAATATTATAAAAAATAAACCAATTTATAGACCGTCTTTTTAGTCCGAAAATCGGAAAGAGTTTAAAATAACTGAAATCGTTATATCGCAGGTATTTCTTTCTGGTTTTTATAAGGCTTAATTAACACTGTTGGTTTTAAAAAAATTAAATCTTGCTAAAAATGTTGTATTCGGATAATTACTTGTTCCATTATGCCGATTAAAACACCAATTTTCTAAAAAATCGGGGTTTCGATGGTCTTTCATCATGAGAAACACAAAAAAAAACAAAATTGAGACAAGAATAACGTTAAGTCTAGATATTTTTAGGCTGAGATAAAGAGAATCTTGAATCCGCCGATAACTCTGGTCCAATCGAATTTTGATTTAAGCTTAGCTTTACCTTAAGAAAATTAAAAATTTTATTGGTCAATCGGATCATGATGAATTAAAATTTTTATTAGAAAACCATTCTGAACGTGCTCTAAAGAACGCATTTAAACGTACTTGCATCAATATTGCCTAACTTTAATTAAAAATGTGAACAGCATTGAATTTATATGAATTAGCTACGACAACCCTTTTTTCCAAGTAATGACGTCATTGATGACGAAAGTACAAACCTTCGTGAAACGAAGTATACGATTCTGCAAACTTTAAACAAAACACAGTCACATTAGTTTTTTTGTAACTACATGGTCTAAAAATAACTTTTCTATGGCATTGATGGCATTGTAAATTAAAAATTAAAAATCGTCAAAAGGTAGCAAGTGAAGTGTCGTATTTTCGGAATGTCATCTCCTTTTCAAATAAGCAACAACATACGGAGTGTCCCATTTAAAAAAAAAAGGTATTGGGGTGAGGCACCTGCTGGGGACACCCGGTAATTTATTAATCATATTTATTATAATTATTACACATTATTGTGTTTATCATACAAAATGTTTTAAAAAGTAAAACTTATATTTACGTATTTAAAATGAAGAGTTGATAATGATACTCTGCAAAATGCTTTTAACTTGCACGTAGTCACAAGTCATACATATTTTTTTTATAAATTAATGATTAATTTTTATCCCAGTTAAAATAATATATATTTTGATAGTTTCCAAAATTTCAGTAAAGAAGGTTGAATCTGAGACACTCGGTAGAATTGATAATAAACAACCGTATTTGAAAACAAATCTAACCGTCAATATTCATTAGACTTGAGGCATACCCAAACTTTCGAGTCGAGAAATTAGAAACTCAATCCGCAAGTTTAAGCTTTAAGTCAATTTAATTAAATTAATTACTTTTCTTAGTCAGCTTAAGTAAATATTATGACAAAGACTAGACGGTAAAATGTAATCTGTAATTTTTTTAATGTTTCTGTGATCATAATCTTAATTTATTGTTAAAAAAAATAAAAAAGAGAAAACTTAAAAAAATCTATGGGATATAATAATATATTCCCGCAAATAACATTTTTTTAATGAGTTAATAAGTTTACCTAATTCATCAGGTATTGTCCGATTTAAAGTTGAAAAGTCCACCAGCGTCATCAGCATGCGTTGTTCTCTCTCACTTTAAAATTATTCCCGTTCTCGTCGCTCAAAATGTTTGTTGAATATACGGTCAAATTCATGTAATGCACCTCTGTTCCAAATTTAACAACGTATGGGTGGGGCGTTGAGAGAGAAAGGCTTAATTGCGGACTCTTGGTATGACGTTCCTGGTCTTTTCTTCTTTTAATCGGACTCTACCTTCTCTGCAACTAAAAACAAAAAGTTGACTAGGCAGGTGAAATTTTTGCTGAATATCTCAAGAAATACTTTTAAATGCGTTTATGATACTTTCTATTCTGGAAACAGGGCATGAATATACTAAAAACCTTTATAATAAAATAGTAAGGGTATTAGAAATTCCGTTTAGAAACAGCAGAAAAAACATGTTTTCCTATAGCATTCGTCATTGCCACTGTAGTGTGCCAATGCCCTAAATGCTAGACTAATTTAGAGAGAAGAAGCTACCGTGATCACCACGAATTATTGTCAGGAGAAAAATCAATTTAGGTATTCAAAAAAGAAAACCTTTAAAAATTAGTATGTCACGTAAAAAAAGGCAAATCCAAGTTGTAACTATAAAAAACTAGTAGGGGAAAGAGTAGATATAAAGCGAATTTACTTTGAAGAAATGTGACCAAAGTTTATAGCATACGGTATTCTGAAATATTGTTTCCGGAGAAAACATTAGCTATAGTGGTACTCATCCCATTTTCTTCAAGGATAATATAAAGATTTTATATTAAATTAATTTTTCATTTCTTAACAATTTTGTTTTAAAATTTATCAAGTAAAGTTTAAATTAAAAAAAATTAGTGATCATCGGTAAATCTAGTCGATGATAAAGGCAATAAACATGTTATATTTAAATATGTATTTAGTTAATTACAGTTTAATAACAAAGCTGGTTCCTTTAAAGAAATTTTGCACCTTTATAATGCTTCAAGCGCAATTAGAAAGGGGCTTAACTAACCAAAACTAATAAAGCTTTATAAAAGCAATGTAATTTAACAAGGCAATATTAGTTTGTTTTTTTTACTAGTAATAATTTAAAAATATATTTTCAATTAGTCTCTTTCAGGCTTGTTTTGACAGATTAGTGGTTAATGACCATAAATTTGAGCTAAACACGATACTTTTCAACACATAAGTTAATAAACTTATTAACTATAACTATAGACAGTTAATTACTCTAGTTAAGAAGTGTTTTTTAACAAGGCAATATTAGTTTGTTTTTTTTATTAGTAAAATTTAAAAAATATATTTTTAATAAGTCTCTTTCAGGCTTGTTTTGACAGATTAGTGGTTAATGACCATAAATTTGAGCTAAACACGATACTTTTCAACACATAAGTTAATAACTTATTAACTATAACTATAGACAGTTAATTACTCTAGTTACGAAGTGTTTTTTAACAAGGCAATATTAGTTTGTTTTTTTTTATTAGTAAAATTTAAAAAAATATATTTTAATAAGTCTCTTTCAGGCTTGTTTTGACAGATTAGTGGTTAATGACCATAAATTTGAGCTAAACACGATACTTTTCAACACATAAGTTAATTAACTTATTAACTATAACTATAGACAGTTAATTAGTCTAGTAAAGAAGTGTTTTTCTGCGAAAAATAGTTGGAAGGCTTCGAAAAATATGAGCGATAGCTTATTCGACGCGAAATGCAAATCTGAAAATGGCTTTTTAAAAATTTTTGCTGCCAATATAAATTGCAATTGTTATTTACAGAACGCGAAAAAAAGCCATTTTGATTTTTGATAATAACTCAAAAACCATAATTTAAATTTAACGCTGAAAATGTGGTTCCGCGCGACAATTTTGGTTGCGCGAGCGGCGTTAAAACCGATTGCGATAATTTTAAAAAATTATGATGTATTTAGAACACTTAAAAAAAATTATTACCGTTAAAAATTTAACATAACGTTGGTTTTTAAACAAGTTAAACAATTGTTAATTAACAAAACTGTTTCGAGCATTTGTCCTCAATGTACGTTTACAAAAATGCTTAAATAATTGTCGTATAAATTTTGTCGGTTCGTAAAGTCTTTCTTATATACATACCTATTAAGATAACAATATAAAAGTTTAAAAAATTATAATTCTTTGTATATAATAATTTTATAACTTTAACAAAAAATAAAAAATCAGAGTAATATTGTCATAGCTATAAAATTATTATAAACAAAGCGTCAACATTTTTTAAACTTTTATGGCAGCATCTTATATGGGTATGTATATGTCGCAGGTATTGAATAATCCGACTTTTTGCAAAAAGACTAGGTGTTTTGCAAAATGCCGGCGTTTTGAACAATTCAATACGTTTCAAGTGTTTTGCAAAATGACTAACTAGAGCTAGGTGGATTGAACAACTATGTCATTTTTGTTACAAAGACTAATTTTACGAAGATTTTACGAAACGTTGAACCTACGTTTACGCGGTTTTTCTAACCTTAAATGTATGCATTATTTGTTATTGTACGATATAAAAAAAATACATTTATATTATTCCAAAAGACCAGTAAATTCTACAAAGAAACTATAAACTTAAGATCGAATAATAGAGGTAGGCGGTACTTTTTTTTTAATAGTGCACTTAATTTCTCATTTACGTTTGCATAATATAGTTTCTGCTAGTACCATTATTATTAAAATCATGGTAAATATGGTAAATCTCCAACACAAATTTCGAAAACATGCGTTCGGTCCTGTGGTTTAAGGAGGAACTTGTTTTCATTGTTTTTTTTTTCAACTTAATATTTTTTAAAAATATGTTTCTACAATATGTACTAAATCTTGAAAGAGACAAATTATTCAAAATGACTAAATTTAATGTTTTGTCATTCTCAAAAGGAATTTAATTACTGTTTAATACGCCTTTAAACAATTGCTAAGTTAACAACGGATTAGAATGTTTAACAAAATGTCAGATTTTGACAGGTTGCCTACTAAAATCATTGAATAACACTGACAATGACGTTTTGTTAAACATTCTAAACCGTTGTTAACTTTTAACAATTGCTAAGTCCATTGCTAAATTTAACAACGCGATCATCACTCGGCCGTAAATATTATAGTTTATAATAAAAATATATCAGATTTAATAAATCATTGAATTTTAAAATAAGCCTCGCAAAACTTTTGCGAAAAGAAATAAAATAATAAAAACAGATCGAACTATCTACAAAGCAAAAAAAAATAGTATTATAGCTTTCCTGGAACCTGGAACAAAACTAAACGGCGCAATAAGTAATAAATAAATACCATAAACGGGAAAATCTCGTAAAGCTTTTGTTTTTAAATATGTATTTATGCATTTTTTAAGCCTTAAAAGTTTTAGTTTTTCCATAATTAAAAGACCGTTATGGATTTTTAGATTTAAAAACAAATCTGGTAAGTAACTCTTGTAAATATATTTAAAAAATATAAGTTAATACACTGCTCAAAAAAATTAACAGAACACTTTTTAATAAACTTGCAAAATATTAGCTTGTTGTGTTAAGGAAGTAAAAACGATATTTTTATGATAGATAAACATTTTATTTTAGTTACATGATATAATTAATCCATATTTGTGCTCGCCACTCAAAGTAAATTTATGATTTCAAACCCAGTACAAAAAATAAAGTGATCGTGATAATATCCACATTTATATTTTATACTTCAGTGGGCTTCGACAGTTCTACTAGGCAACGGTATGACAGTTTAATATTGTTGTGTGAATTCATTGCCTGTCAAAATAAGAGATCTTAGCGAGATAGAAGTAGCTCGTATTGTAGCATTAATTGAAAATGGTGTTAAAATCCGACAAGTCGCAAGAAATTTCAATCGCAGTCCTTCAGTCATCAAGCGTGTGTATGATCGCTATAGGGCGACTGGAGAATACAAACGATTAGCCGGACAAGGTCGGAAGCGGAAAACCACACGAATTGCAGACCGTTATTTAGTATTGTCTGCTTTACGTAGACGAACATCTACTGCAAAAGACCTCCAAAATGCACTTAGGGCGGCTCATCAGGTAACCATTTCTGACCAGACAGTTAGAAACAGATTACGAGAGGCTGATTTAAAACCAAGGAGACCGGTACAAAAACCTGTTTTAACTGGAGCTCATAAAACTAATCGATTAAACTTTGCTCGCGATCATTTGCATTGGCAGCTTAGACATTGGAGACCTGTACTTTTTACAGATAAATCAAGATTCCGTCTAACCCGTTGTGACGGTCGGGTACGCGTGTACAGACGTCCCAATGAACGTTACTCTACTGCCACTGTGCAAGAAGTATCCAGATTTGGAGATGGTTCGGTAATGGTCTGGGGTGGAATATGTTTGGAAGAAAAAACGGACCTTGTAGTGATACCGGAAACCCTAACAGCTGCCAGATATGTTAATATGGTTCTTTCAGATCATGTCGTTCCTGCTGCATATGGTATTGGTTCTGAATTTCTCTTCATGCAAGATAATGCTAGGCCGCATACTGCTTCCATTACTATGGATTTTCTGCATAAGCATGAAATTCGAAGAATAATTTGGCCAGTGTTAAGCCCTGACCTTAATCCTATTGAACATCTATGGGACATGCTGGACAGACGTATTCGTCGGCGTCAAAATCCACCACAAACTCTTCAACAATTAGCAGAAGCACTAGTTGAAGAATGGGACAGTATACCACAGGAAGATATAAATGATTAATCAATTGACACATTCTTTGATTTATTCTGAGAAAATGTGTGTCTCTTGAAATATGTAAGCTTGATCTGACTGTAATTAACGCACTAAAAGTTACAAATGAACTAATAGGTGTTCCGTTAATTTTTTTGAGCAGTGTATTTGCTCTTTATCTTTTATTAAGACAGGGTATACAGGGTTTATCAACCATGAGGATAATGTATTTTGTAGATTCGCTACTTGTGGTATATTATTTTGAAACATTTAATTGGGATCTATAATAAATGGGGTACTATAATACTTGGGTAACACGGAGCCGGTGAACTATAGGAGTGCTTTTATAGCTTGCAGCACATTACCTTCCCTCTTAATTTGGTACAGAGGTACCCTAACATGGGGTAGCCCGTTCCGACCTTTAAAACTGCCCTCTCAACTGCCAAACCCTAACTCTTCCTTAAACCCTTTCTTTTGTTTTTGTTTTAGCTAATCTGTAATAATATAAAATTTTGGCTTAGGTTTTAAAACATTCTTAACGCACATATCGTGCCATCCGTTAATTTTAGAAATTGTTTTGTTAATTTAGCAATATATCAAGTCCTATTATTATTGATTAGCCTTAACCTTGTTATGATTTAAAATTGTTTTGTTTATTTATAATATTTTTTATGCCACCCTATTTATTTTTATGTAAAAATATTTTAAAATTCTTTAATATTTTAATTTTCCGAAATTTGCTATATTAAGTAATATCCCTTATAGTTCACATTATGATTTAAATATTGTTATACTAAAGTTTTAGTCAAATATACACACATCAAAATGGTCTGGGAGACAAAGGTAAAACTCTTATATTTGTAAACAAAATAATTTTTAGACCTAAGATTGGTATGTAAGGATTCATAACCTAATATTTTGGTTTAATGTTTTGCCCTAGTTATTGTTGCTTTTTGCCTTTACTGGCGATTTGATAAAATTACCAAAAGCATATTTTTTCGCATTTGTTTATAGAATAATTTTTTTGCACCAGTCTGAACAGCGTTTTTATAACTGTGATAAGTTGTGATAGAAAATGCAAAGACATCATCTTGACCGTGAAACTAAATTGAGAGCCATAGGGATAATAGAGGGGGGTCGGAAAATAAGGGACGTGGCTGACACAGTAAACTCAACCAGAAGTACCATTGGCCATGGAGGTAAATTCAAAGCTTAATATGGGTAATTGGGTAAGATTAATTGATTATTTAGCAAACTCAACCAGAAGTACCATTGGTCGTTTGTGACAACGTTATAGGGAAACTGGTGAAAGAGAGACATCTTGGTCCTAGAAGGGCAACTAAGCATATACATGACAGATTTATCCGAATTCAAGCACTTCGAATCCAAATCTAACACCTACTTAATTAAGAAGTGAGCTGCAAATGTACACCAAGTAAGTGTTAGTGCTTAAACTGTTAGAAACAGACTGCATTAAGATGGACTTCATGCCCGCCATCCTGTTAGAGTTTCTGTATTAACACTTGGGAATCGCGGAAGGAGATTAGAATGGGCAGAAGATCACTTTAATAGGGAGGAACAAGATTGGGCTCGTGTGCTCGACCACGACCAGGCAACGCTGCTCGCTAAGAAACTATACATGAGGTGGATCGGTACTAGGGCGAAACAATGATGGTTTGGACTAAAGTGGGTATTGGCCGACGGACTGATCTCATTTTTGTCAAGGGCTTTTTAACAGCAAATGCATATTGTGACACAATTCTTCAACCCATTGTTCTTCCTCAGGCAGCGCAATTCGGGAACGAACAGTAAGACATTGTCTGGATCAGCACAATATTACTCTATTGTCGTGGCCTGCCCAATCCCCTGACTTAAATCCAATAGAGCACGTATAGGATATGTTAAAAAGCGTGTTATGAATCGTGCAATGACGTTCCAAACAAGAGCGGAGCTGAAAAATTGTTTAATTCAGGAGTGTCAACAAATTGACCAAAAACAGATAGACAATTTAATCAGGGGTATGCCTCGGCGATGCCGAGCTGTTTTGAACAATAGAGGTGGTTATACACTGTATTAGATTTTATGTCTTAACTGTTTATTTCTTAGTATCTAATAAATAATTTTATTTTCTTTTTGGACACCACGTATAAAATGAATTCTTGTCATTAAATGTTTTTATTTTTGGTACAAAACAAAGAGATTTTGTGGACATTTTCGTTCTATTTTACAATTTTACTCTACTATATAAACAGCTCATAGAAAACAAAAGTTTAACTTTGTCCCGTAGAACATTTTAATGTCTGTATTTTTTTTCTAGATTAGACCATTTTGATAGTAAAAATATTTTTAAAAAGTTAAATTAAGGAAAAAATTATATTAAAATGTTACTAATAGTGGGTATGATGTAGCTGGTGTTTAATAATAACCCCGTAATTGGCTTTTTAAAATAACTGCCTAATTTTTGCTTTCAACGCTTACTTAAAAATAGGGTCAAATGTGGATATTTCGGAAAATATTTTTGTTTCCATTTTTGTCTCTTTTTTTGATCTGTTGTTACAAAAGCTCTTAAACCACAATAATTGGAAGAAGTATTTCCATATATTATGATTAGTAAATATTTACCAACAAATTAAATCTTCTTGCGATGCCATCCTCTATTTTAGAGTGTAGGCGCCCTCTCGCATATATCTGTGTTGCGTACCAATTAGACACAGATATGGGGACCACCGGCTTAACGTGCCTTCCTAAGCACATGTGAGAGCGTTTACCAGGCAGAAATACTACACAGTGGTTTGCCGTTGCCTTCTGTGAGGTGACGAGCTATGAAAAAGTCCAATGGACATTGCGGGGATCGAACCCGGGTCTTCACGGATAAGAGGCTGGTACGCTGCCACTACACCAACTCGCCACACACAACAACAACACACAACAAATTAAATATACGAAAAAATTCAAAGAAGAAAAAAGTTGTATTTTCAGTGGCTATTTCTTAAAAAAAATATTGTAATTTAATTAACGTCACTGCCTCCAATAGACTTATTAATTTTAATCCGTAGTAAGGACCGTCTATTTCTACAAACGACGCTACCAAATTTTCAAAAAATAAAAAAAAAATATATTTTTCTTCTACTGTATAAATAAGAAAACTTTGTGGTCCTAGCAACGCGAATGATAACGAAAGAACCTTCGTGTTACCTCGTTGCTAAGCGTTGCTAGCTACGAAAGTAATATTTTCAGCGCCTGGACAAAAAAGTAAGAGTAAAAAAAAGAAAATATGCTTGTGGGAAATATTAGGATTTATTTATAAAAAGTAACTAATTTATGACAAAATGTTTTAAAAAACTAGGTTAGGTATTAACATTAAAAGTAATTGTGCAATTTGAGCAACTAGCAAAAGAAATTGGAGGAATAATACTTGAATTAACAGTTTTTAAATTTGTTGTTGGGGTATCGTTATCACCTTTAACTACGTTAATATTCATATTTTTCACTGTTACTTCATTAGAGGAAATATTGGTAGGAATTTCGTGTAAAATCTTCTTTGAAATTTCCACCTTATTACTATAGGATTCAGCAATATATCCCTCCGCAACAGAAGAAGACTTCCAACCTCCATGCCTTTTTATGTCCAAAATATCGACATCCGAAGCATTGGCAAGGAACGTAGTTGACGTTCTTTTAAAAGAATGGCCAGTGTAAATACTGATGTCTTCAAGCTTCAAAAACTTCGCAATTTCTTTAGGTACATTTGAAATAGTGTGCTTTCCAATTACTTGATTAACACATTTACCTCTTTCATAACGATACAATAAACGCTCATCTTGAGCATTCCTTGGTCTCAGCTTAATATATTTCTGTAGAAATCTGACATAAGGAACTGAGCCTTCATCGTTGGTTACTACAAAGTTTTTTTAACTTTATTTTTAGACTCCACTATTTTTACTATAGCCACGTCATTTCTTATTTCTACATCACTTAGCTTCATTCTGTATATTTCGTCTGTCCGGCATGCCCCAGCCACTCCCATAATGGCTATTACTTTCATTGCTAAGTAACTTTGATCAGCCGCGTTAAGTAAAAACTTTATGATTTCTTCTTTTTTAAAAATTTTTGACTTTTTTGCCTCATAACCATCGTTTTTCCTTTTAATAAAAGCAACTAGTTTCTTGAACTCCGAAATATCTTGATTTTTGTTTACGGAAATTGTTAACTTGAGCATGGAATATACAGACCAGAGGGTTGGTGGTGATAGAGACTCGGATTTTTCTTGAAAATACGCCAACATCACATTCTCGTCAATCCGCCCCACATTTTTTGTAGCAAGCCATTCAGAAAACGATTTATATGTTTGATGGTACCTCTCTTTAGATTTGTCTGGCAGAAGTGAGGCACACGCAAGGTCAGCTGCCTTTTGGATGCCATTTTCATATTCATTTAACATTTTAAAATGGGAATGGATTTATACTAAATTAACAATAATTCAAAATCTGACAAGTGCTGATGACAGACAATGTAACAATAAATGTGTTGCTATGGATTAATTTTTAACAGGTAAAATTTTAAAATCTCTGATATTTCTATTAAAACATGATGTTAATGATTATTAAATTATGCGATACATAGAACAGTAGCAGAAAAAATATAATACATTACACGATGCGAAGGCTTTCAAGTTTCTGGAGGTTTAAATAGCCTCGGCTTCGCCTCGGCCATTTAAAAACCACCTCACACCAAAAAGTAAACTTTCGCATCTTGTAATGTAAATAACTATTTTTTAAACCCTTATTCAAAAAAAATAATAATAAAAATAACGCCCTGTATCTTAAAAACAATAAATTTCCGGACTTATGTTTGTAGAAACTTTTTTCATAATATTATCTGAAAAATCACCACGCGTCCGGGTGTTTACCCTCTATAATGCATATTTTTTAAAATCTACGCACAAGCCTATTCACCTAAGTGCAATAAACAAATAAACAAACCATGTAAATAAGAAAACTCATGAAGGTAAATTCAAAATTTAAATATGGGTAATTGGGTAAGATTAATTGATTATTTAGCAATAAGTTGTTTTTCTTTGTATTTATTTATTGCCTTATACTTTCTAAAAAATAATGTTTAATTCTCTGCATGTAATATTTAAATTTTTTTTAGTAAAGTTGTGATTGACTGATTTTAAATTAATTACTAAATTAGAATTATCGTTTTCCAAAAACATTTTTTTTGTTTTATCTCTGGGATCAAAGTATTTACCATCGTGACCTATGTACGATTTTGAGCAAAAGACACATATAATTTTATAAAAGGCTAATTAATTTATTAATTGGTTTGCAACGCATCTTTACCTATTTTAAATTGACAACTTAACTACGAAAAAAGTTTTGCGTCAAATGATAATAAATTATATAGTATCACCCTTAAAGTCCGCATCTAATGGGAAATTTTTTTCCTAATTAATTTGGGTAAATTTTTTTTTGGGCAAAAGTTTTTGCTTTAAAAATCATGCCAAATAATGTATATAGGGATAATTATGTGACTTTTTTTAGTTGTCAAATTTGACATTTTTTTCAAAAAATCGCAAAATGAAGCATTATCTTAAAAAAATTCGAAAAATGGTATAGGCAAAAGTTACATATTCTTAAATTTTACATTTTAATATCTATTTTTAGTTCTCTAGTACAATTTTTATTTTTTTCCAACTTTTTGTAATTTTCTACTACATGGATTACCCGAATGTTTCATATTAAAATTAACTTTTAAATGAAATCCTAATACTTAATAATACTGGTACAAATAATTTTGTACAAAAATAGAAAATACCTCAATAAAGTAGCGTCAAACTTGATGCAAATGTGGTATGATTTTCACAAAAACTGACAAAACACACCTAAATTCGGTTTGATATTAAATATTTACTTAAAAAAAATGACATTGTTATGAATTTTTTATTAATTTAAATACTGGTAATTAAAATGCTTTTTCAAAATTCTAAGTGCAATGTTAAACACATAAACCCTTGAATTAACGATTGATCGTAACGCAACATAGGATTATAGTGTCATGAAAACAATTAAACAAAATTAATGAAGCAAAATATCTGTCACGTCAAGAAAGCAGTCGTTAAGAAATTGTTTATTTGTGTGATTTTATAATATTTTTTTCTTAAAATGTTAACTTTTTTTAGGGAAAAATATTGTATAATACCACGAATAAACAATTTCTTGACAAGTGCCTCTTGACGTGAAAAATATTTTGCTTTATTAATTTTGTTCAATTGGTTTCATGACACTCTTATCCTATGTTGCGTTACGATTAATCGTTAATGCAAGGGTTTATGATTTTAACATTGCACTTAGAATTTTGAAAAAGCATTTTTATTACCAGTATTTAAATTATCAATAATTTCATAACATTGTCCGATTTTTAAACTATTTAATATCAAATGAAAATTGAGTGTGTTTTGTCAGTTTTTCTGAAAATTTTACCATATTTGCATTAAGTTTGATGCTACTTCATTGGGGTATTTTCTATTTTTGTACAAAATTATTTGTACCAGCATTATTAAGTCTCGAAATTACATTTAAAAGTCCATTTTAATATGAAAAAAGAATTTTAGAGGGTTTTAAATAAATTTCATATAGTACCAACTACAAAAAGTTGCAAAAAAATAAAAACTGTACTAGAGAGCTAAAATTTAGTACGTATGTGTAAAATTTAAAAATATACAACTTTTTTTATACCATTTTACGAAAATTTAAAAGATAAAGCTTCATTTTGCAATTTTTGAAAAAAGTCAGATTTGACAGCTAAAAAAAGTCAAGTGATTATTCTAATACATATACATTATTTGGCATGATTTTTGAAGCAAAAACTTTTGGCAAAGAAAAAAATTTGCCTAAATTAATCAGGGAAAAATTTTCCCTTTTAATGCGGACTTTATGGGTGACACTGTACCTATATAACTTCTCTTTAGCGCAACACACATTATCTGGTAAAATCAAAAATTTATTATATGTATTTATATTTTTGTTATATTTAGTTTATTGGGGTTTTTACAATCTTTTGTTATGGTACTAAATTAAAATATAAATAGGTTGTCAGACACTTACAGGACAACAACATTTTTTAAACCTTTTTAAGTTATCTAAGTACTTTAAAATGAGAATAAATTTGGTTAATACTATTGTTTTTTCCTACTATACAATATTGCAATTAATAACTGATAAAAAAATAAAAAATGGTATTTATTATTTGTTATTAAATTACATTAGGTTTGTGTTTGTTTTATATAAGTTCCAAATATAATTAATTTAAATATAAAATTAAATTATATTTGCTATGACCCGTCTTTTTATTTCAAATATCAAATCTCGTTTAATGCACTTTACGTTTCTGTTAAATCCAATATGAATAATGCAAATCCGGCATCGATTTTGTGATTAGCTCTGTGCCAAAACTGTCGCTCGCCTCGCACTTTTCAAACCGATCACGCATAAGCAATTTTTTTTATCAAAAGTCTCATCAGTGTCCTGGAAAATGATGTTTTCAAATGGATTTAAAGATATATTCATTAATTTTTTTCTACGTGCGACATGAAAAAAAAAACGTGTAAGCGAACGTCTTGTTAAAAATTCATAAATTTTAAAAACATGTTATAATCTATCAAAAAGCAATATTACAGAGTGAAAATTTATCATTGTAACTTTCTAATATTAGTCCATGTATCATTTTTTATAATTTACACGGTAATACTTTTTTGACATTTTACAAAAAATACATCCGATAGTATCTGAGGCTAATCCGCTTTCGTTTTTTAATTTCGCTTTCAACTTTTTATTTATCCTACCAAAGCAAGATAAAATTGAATAAGAAATATATAGAAATTCCATAGATTAGGTACGTAGGTATTATTGACTTTTAGATACCAAAAAGAGTTTAATTCTTTACCAGTGTAATGTTTGTATTTATAGGAAAAAATAATAGGTCTCCATAGTCTGTCTGATTGAGTTTTTAACTTGTATTTTTTCACTGACTGCTTTTCTGCAGTCTTTGTCTTCTTTTAATTTTTTAATTGCATTTTGTTACCTACATCATTGGTCTTTGAAAATATATGTACATTAACGTTTATTTATCTCGAGAATAAATCACTGCTTTGGCAAATATTTACTAGGTACCAATAAAACTAAAAATAATAAAAAAATTGCTGTAAAGTACATCAATAAATCCGGCTTATCGAAACCTACATTTTTTATGGGTTTTGACGCAAAAATGGACTTTCATCACCACCAACTCTACAGGCGGTAGCATTTTTAACGTTAATATTGAAAGAAATTAAATATGAAATATATGGTGGTTTTATGAAAAATGTTAAGTTAAACGTTAAACTTTAAACAAAATAACTTTTTTAGCAATTCGTTTAGCAAGGCAGCATTTTTGCGAATTACTTTATTCCTTTGGAGAGAAGAGGTATAACTTAATGTGTTTAAAAACAGTAGGTTAACAAAAAGTTCTGGTTTCATTAATAAACTCACCGACAAAAAAACAGGCACCCAAATTTTTTCAACAATTTTAATATGACATAACTTTTTTATTTTTGCTTATATTACAATTATTTTTACGCTGGATAATAGATCAGTTTATTAAGATTGCGCCGCAGTTTGTCCTAATCAATTTTTGGTTGCCTAAATATTTATTTACCAGGGTATAACAAAAATTCATTGGGACAAACTGCAGCGCAATCTTAATAAATTGATCCATCGTTCAGCGAAAAAATTATTGCAATAAAAGCAAAAATAAGAAAGTGATGCCATATTAAAATTGTTATCCAAAAATAGGTGGTCGGTGAGTTTAGTTCATTAACTTTTTTTTCTTAAAAAAATCCCATTAAATTATTTTAATTATTAAATAGCAGTGAACTATAATTTCTCAGTAATGCAGATGATTTTAAAAGTAAAATGGACAAATACATAGTAACCCTTTTACAGACAACGGACAGCTGGATCGTGCGCTTGCGCAGTAAGAATTTATAGATGGCATTAAAACAATTATCAGGACCCTGTTTAACACTTTGTATTAATTTAATTTTAAAAGAAAATATGCCAAGTAATTGTTTTTTGTTGGCTATAGTGTCCTTAGTTATTTTAATACTACCTAAACCGTAGTTTTTGTATAATCTATTTTGATTTTTTAATTTGTATTTCATAAAATTGACTACAAACTATACCGAGTTAGGTAGGGGGTACTGTTTTTCAATAATATTTTATTTACCAGGTCCGTCGCTAGTTTAATTTAAATTTGTCATACTGGTGACTTTTGCGGCGCTGATCTCAAATTCAAAGTTATTATTTTTTTTAAATACCTCATTTTTGAGTTATAAGGCTCCTCTTTAATCTAACCTCAAAACTGCATAATATTTTTTGCCTAAAATTCTTTCTTTTTAAAGCTGGTTACATCTAACTAGAAGTTTTTCTGATAAAACACTTAATATTTTATAGAAACAACTCATTATATATTATATTTGTCATTATTTTTAACAAAATCACCCTAAAAATATATTTTTATTTTTAAAACGAGTCACTAAAATTATCTATATACGTACCATATATTGGTACAAAAGGGATGCCGAAAACAATTAATAAAAGCCAATTTGGGCCTTGTAACTTCAAAGCTGAGGTACTCGTTAATAACTAAGCTCAGATCTGTGATCAGCGCCACAAAAACATATGGGTGCCAAATAAAGCAATGTGGTGGTTCTTGATCCTTTTGTTTAATAGTCTAAGAGCCAGTAAACAGCTGATGACACTTCATTTAAGAAAGCCTTAAATTTCCTTAGTTAGTCCTTTATACTTACCGTCTATGAGATGGAGGTCAGTTAAGCCCAGTCGCGGTTGGTTCAGTGTCAATCAGGTGTGACAGGTACTAAAATTTGGCAAACCAAAAAAGTATTTTAAGAAAGCTGCCGTTTATGTTTATTAAAATATATTATTACAGGTACTCAAAAACAAAATGGCATACCATTCCGACGATTATTTCGTTTTGGCAGAACTTTCCAAAATTAAAAAAAAATTGTTTGACATTGATGCATAAGTAAACACATAAGCTTACGAAATATTGATAAATATTATTATATTTTGTTGACTATTTTACTAGAGTGTTTTACACTGGTACATTGTCGTAGCAACAACCTGTTTTCTACTGGCAAAGCTCAAAACTTTTTGAAAAGTCATTAAATTTCAAGCGTTTGGAAAAATGCTTGTTAAAAACAACCAACAATGTTGGACTAACTTCAGTATAGTTGGATGAAGCAAGGAAACTCCTTTATATTTAAATGGTTCCAACGAGATCAATTGCCATATCTCGTCAGCGGTTTAACTAAAAATTATTCTGGTAATTATATAGCTACAGAATTTTAATATAACACTCGATTTGCTAATTTCAATTTTAATTTTCAGGAACCGATAAAGCCGGTGACTACATTCTTTTCCATGAGAAAGACAACGATTCAGAAGATGATGACACGAAAATATGAAGAGAAAATATACAGGTTAAAATTTTTTATCATATTTTACTGTCTGCTAGGTTAAAGCAACCAGCAGATCCGTCTGCCTTGAAAGATATATGCTTTTAATACTGCCAAGAGTGATATATATACATTTCGTATTTTTAAAAAACTTATTTTTTTTATATATTTCCGAAATTTCTGCCAGAACGTAATCACCGTCGAAATGGTCTGCATTTTGTTTTTGGGTACCTATAATAATATATTTTGACCTACTAAAACGGCAGCTTTCTTAAAATGCTTTTTTAGTTTCCCAAATTATAGCACCTGTCACACCTGATTGACACTGAACCGACCGCGACTGGACTTAAATAACCTTCATCTCATGAACGGTAGGTATAACGGACTAACTGAGGAAATTTGAGACTTTCTTAAATTATGTGTCATTACCTGTTTACTGGCTCTTAGACTAGAAACGATTACCTTTATTTATATTATCCCTAACAAATTTATTACATATTTTTTGTATAGAAGAATATCTTAATAGAAAAAGAAAATCAAAATACCAGTTGATTACTTTTGCTGAAGCGATCAGTTCGAAATTAATGACTAAACCTATGTTAAGTGAAAATTTAATATGGAATTATATTCTCACCGCTTTAAAATCCCCACTTGATACAGTTTAAACATTCCTTTGTAATTTATTTAGTTGGCGTACCTGTTACCATAAAATAAATTAAAATAATAATTTTCTAATAAAATTTGCTTAAAACATTCTATCCCGTTTAAGGGTATTCGCATATTTATATCTTGTATTTGTTGGCTCCATGCCTCTAAAAAAACTAAAATACTGATAGACGGAGAGCTAGAGCCAAACAAATTATCGTCATTAGTAATATGGAGTTTTTCCCGTAAAATATGTTCATTTAGTATTGTTAATTATGTTTCTGTGCAGGCTGACAATCAATTGGATACAGGGTGTAGCAATAAGAAGTGAAAGTGCAAAATTTTTAGGAAAAAAATTGTCATCGATAATATGTCAGCCATTTTGGCCACTTAAAGATGAACCCCTAAGGTGTCTAAATCCAAAAGGGTTGACAGTTAAGTAGATACCGCGGCCAGTAAAACGGGGTCAAATTATCCCAAGCGCTTACTTTATACAGGGTGTTTTTAAATTGAATGTCAATATTTAAGAGGACAATTTTTGGGTCCATTAAAAGAAAAAAACTTCGTATGAACGTATGTCCTAAACATCCAAGTTTTAAAATACAGGGTAGTAATTTTTTTTTTAAATAAATCAGTAATACCACTTTAGATATTTTAATAAAATTTGGCATACGTGTACTATGTATCAGAGGCATTTTTTAGTGTACTGGATTTTTTTATTTCCACCAGTGGCGTTCGTACGGAATTTGACCTGCCTATTTTGGCAGATATTATTGATACGTCACTGATTTCTCTTATATTAGAAATATTTTTGAAATCCCCGATCATTTATGAGCAAAGTTGATCAATTATTTTTTTTCAATCCGATGCACGGTTTTCGCTTAAAAAGATAAAAACCATTTCCCTGCCTAATCATAACAATATCGGTAAACCATACCATCATGCAGAGAAATATCTAGATTTAATTTTTCTAAGTGAAAACCGTGCGTCGGACTAAAAAAAATTAAGAGATCAAATCTGCTCGTGATTTTTTTAGTCTGGCGCACGGTTTTCACTAAGAAAAATTAAATCTAGATATTTCTCTGTATGGTGATATTGTTTACCGATATTGATGTCATGCAGAGAAATAGTTTTTATTTTTTTAAGCAAAAACCGGGCATTGGATTAAAAAAATTAGGTAATTAAATTTGCTTATAAATGATTCGGGATTTTAAAAATATTTTTTATTTTAAGAGAAATCAGTGACGTACCATCAATATCTGCCAAAATAGGCAGTTCAAATACCGTACGAACGCCACTGGTCGAAATAAAAAAAATGTAGTACACTAAAAAATGCCTCTTGATACATAGTACATGTATGCCAAATTTTATTAAAATATCTAAAGTGGTATTACTGATATAAATATCTAATAAATCATTTATTTTTAAAAATTTTACCACCCCGTATCTCAAAACTTAGGACGTTTAGGACATACGTTCATATAAAGTTTTCTTTTTAAAATGGACCCAAAAATTGCCCCCTTAAATATTGACATTCAACTAAAAAACACCCTGTATAAAGTAAGCGCCCGGAATAATTTGACCCCGTTTTACTGCCCTTGGTATCCACCTAACTGTCAGCCGTTTTGGATTTAGACACCTTCAGGGTTTAACTTTAAGTGGCCAAAATGGGTGACATATTATCGATGATGATTTTTTTTCCAGAAATTTTGATCTGTTGCTTCTTATTGCTACCCCCTCTATCTAATAGGTCGTGAGCCTGCGCAGGAACATAATTAAGAATACCAAATGAGCCTATTTTACGGGAGAGACTTCATTTTACTAATGACGATGATTTTTCGGCTCTTAGACTATGATTTATAAGCGCCTCTGCTATAAAAGTGGTACATTCGCACATGCGATGCCAGTCGCACAGGTATTCTGAAAATAATTGTCAACTGTTATTTAGTTGATTAAGTCGATTTAGTTTTGTAAGTGTGATGTATTTTTATCAGTTTGCCGGTTTTTAAACAAAAATTAATAGTTTTTGATCTTTTTCTGTAATATTTTGTGTATTTGCGCAGTCTCGCCAACCTAGATTTTTGAAGTTTGCAAAATCTTAAAGAAAAGATTCCTTTGTGACTGGCATCGCATAAGCGTACCATTTTTAATTTGTAGTAAGTATTCTAGTTTTTTAAACATATGTAGCTACAATTTATCTCTGATGCATCAATGTCACAATATCTTAAATGAAATAGTGGTTGGGTTTTAGATTATTAGGTGGCACACGTGGGAGCATCTGGTATTGACAGTCAAAAGGACTTGTGATGCAAAATTAATTATTAACGATGTGTAGAAAACCCCTATAAGGAGAGTATTTATAGAGCAAAATATTAAAAAAAAAACATGTTTACTTACAGAAACACCCACATTGACAATCAAGGCTTGTGAAAAAGTAATGTTAAAAAATTGTAAACAAAAAACGCCAAAATAGTACATTGTTTTAATAAAAATTAGGAAGTTTCATTTTAAAAAATTTAAAGGTAATGCAAGAACAGGCTAAAGCAAACATTAATATTTTACAAGCTATATTTCACAGATTTATTGCCAAAGTGGGCTGTAATTACAAAAAAAAATTCTTGCAATCAGGGCGACTAGGGATTTAAAAAGCAAATTTACGCTGGATTTGCATATATGGGTTAACGAGATCAAACAACAATGATTTAAATAATGACTGTATCTACCAAATTCCCCGTGAATCTGGTGAGGTTTACATCGAGGAAACGAAAAGACCCCTCAAAGTTAGGGTCAAGGTAAAACGTCAAAGACAAGGATTGCCACAATGGTCGTAAGCAAAAACTATTCATAAAAAAACTTACCGAACGAAAGGAAAATTTAAATAGGTTGTATTAACTTTAAACAACCAAAATGTATTAATCAAGCCTAGTATCAATATTCCGAATATCTGGCATCCGTTGCTGAACCGTGAAAAGTCGGTCCAGCTTCGGTGAATAAGGGATAGTATATAAGTCGTAGCTTTTAAGAATAGTCTTTAGTTATTACATGAAAACGGTTGGAGATCAAGGAAGTTTAAAGGTGTATGCAACCCCAATGCTATGGCCCATTCGATCAAAAAATGTCCAGCCCAGTATGAAAATAACTGCTAGAGTTGGCTCCGCGGATTCTGCGCAATAACAAAATTACACGAAATAATTTAATGTGCTGCATACTTACACACTGATAAATCAATGTGTAGTTAGGCAACACATTATACTTTTATGAGAGCCGGAGTACCGTTTTTTTTCGTTGTGGTTTTTGCCCTTTGCGCCGTATTAGTTTCGATTGTTTTGCTTTGTGTGATTATATTTTGTGGTTGCAGAAGTTTTTAGTTTTAAAGTTATGGCGGCGGAAACAAAAAAAAACATTTTTTTTTTAAAAAAAAAACACATTTTATTAATTTAAAAAGTTTAAGACTACAAAAAAATGTCGTAAAATACGATTTCATGTGCCCGGTGACATACTCAAAGGAACCTAACAGGTTTGACCTGGTTCTACGCAAAAAAAAAACGACACGATAGACTCACGACATCGCTCCGCTATTACCTGTTTGTAAGCGTTTTAATAAAACTTTTTTTGGTAGATGGATTGGCTAGTCACTAGATTTAAACCTAATACATTTATCTACTGTTTAAACTTTATTTACACAGTCAAGCTCGTCTCTGACGGTCTCTAACAGAATACCTATTTTAATCTACTTTAGACGGACGAGTCCTATAAATAATTAAATTATAGTTTTTATAATTCCTCCACCACTTTGAAATGTTTAATAACTTTGTCTTATTTTAAGAACATCATCTTTATTTTCGCTTGAATAAATTTAGTCAGTTTAGGTAAAGCCATTGGGACAACGATAAAATACGCTAATCACATTTTAAGTGCACTTAATAAAATTAATTTGGTCATTCGTGAGGTTCCCGCAGAGAATATTTTTCGGTCAAGGCAAATTAAGTTAGGAACACATTATTCTACATAGCAGTGGTGGTGCAGGTATCTTTTGGTAACGATTGCATTCTATAGTAAAAGTGTATGTAAATTAACAACAGCATAAAAAAAGTTAAATAAAATTTATAAAAAACAGTTAAATAAATTTGGTATAAACAATATGTATAAAAAATATATATAATATATAAACAAAACTAACCAGAACTAAAAAGTTGTTTTTTTACAATTTTCGCACAATTTTTTTATTGTTTTAGTTTTATTTTCTTATTGTTTCAAGATCCCTAGTTGAATTTTAGACAATACGGCAAATAAACTTGTTTTTATTAGGGATAAAAAGTGTTTTTAAAATAAATAAAAAAGTGAATTAGGGTATAAATGTTTCTTTAGGCACAATCTTATTTCTAAAAAAAAATCGGAGGGCATAAGGGTTATTAAATATTTAGGTAGATAAATAATACGTTTATATAAACAGAACAGTAAAGTAACGTTTATGTTATCATCTGCATAAAAAATATTCTATAACAATAAACATTTACTATATTATTATGAATAGAATAATTATTCCAAATATTTAATACAATAAATATTGGTAAAATAAAACATAAAAGGAAACTTAAAATGTATAAAAAATATGGTCGTATTCTTTGTAGAATATGAATAAAAATAAAGGCATAGTCGACTCTGATTAGTCGTTTTTTCCATACTTCATAATTATGTGGATTAAATTACGTAATTTTGCACATAAACGTAAAATGGGGCCAAATGTCTTTAATCACTTTACTTTCTAAACCAAAATAAAGATATAAAACAGGGCCAAGTTTAATGGCTAATTCACGTCAAGAAAAAGAGGATCTCACCCCATTTAAAATAACTTTTATTATGTATGAAAAAAATATAAAATAAATTAATTTTTATACTTCTAAAAATCTTTAATACAATATTATTAGAAATTACTATATGGAAATATTTTTAAAACCATATTTTTCTTCCCCACTTTGTAGTGTCTATAGGATCGCATATAAAATTATTTATCATATAGAGTAGGATATTTTAATGGTTTAAAAGAACATTATCAAAATATTAGACGGTTTTAAAACACAACTAAAGGAAAAAATTCTAAAACTCGGAAAGCCCTAATAGGGCTTTCCGAGTTTTAGATCCTTTAGTAAATAAGATCCTGCCAAAATTTAAAATTTTGGCAGGATTTTATTTACTAAACAAACAAAATTGCCACATTTACCACTTCAAAAACTTTAAAACAGTCAAAATTTAAAAAACATTCTTATTTAGTCTGATGGTTAGGTTCCACCTTGGGAGCAAAATCTGTTGCAGAAATACTTCTTGCATCTTGGAAGCTACTTTTCAATAGCCCAAAGTTAGTTAACTTTCCTTCTAATTTCTAATCAAATATTAAAAATCTAACACGTTTTATTAAATTCCTAACCGCCCGCTGATTGTGAATAATTTCACCTAGGCAGGAGTAAAATTCAGTAGTGACCAAAGGTAAATATGAATTAGTGACTGGTAAGTATTGCAACAGAGTAGCAGTTATGAAGGTAAAATCTAAATGCATTGAGAGGATAGTAAGTAAAGAATGGATACCGGGTGTTCTAGAAACTCTCAATAATTTCTACATTGACAATAAACTTTCCAATTTCTATAGTAAACAAAAACCAACTACAAGTATGTAAAACCTACAATTGACCCTCTAAGGGTGTGAACTTTGGGAGTTGTTTTCACCCCCTAAAAATGTTTTTCCGCCGATAAAAAAAATACGTGTCTCTTAGATTTCAACATAGAATAACATATTTCAGCGGCATTTAAATCGGAGGCGGACACCCGGGAACCCTTTGGAAGTGGAATCCAGAAAATGGAACTTAGACATATGTGGTTTATTTAACGTTTACTAGAAATCTTAGACTTTTAAACGTTTTTTAAATAATTTAAATTTAGTCATGTGGCGCTCTCAGTAATTATTTAAAGTTTTGAACAATTGCTAAGGGCAATAATTGTTTAAATCATTTTTGTTTTAAAAATAGAAAAAATATATTTTGTACTCCTCATTTATCTCATTAGTAAAATATAAATAAAAATACAAAAATAAATTCATAACACCCATGTGCAAGTAGTTTATATTTATTATTGTTTATAGCTTTCCTTAAACGCCGGTCAACTGTACCCTGCATCTTAGCAAAAAATCCACCGATTACCAATTTTGATAAGTTAAATAAAGGCGTCTTAACAAGTACTTTTAAATCATATTTCTTATAAAATTTTATGTCAAAAATTTGTGGGCCTAGTAAATATGTTTATAAGCTCAATTTTTTATAACTTTAAGCAATTGCTAAAGTCGCCCAAATGATCCGATTTACATAAAAAAAAACATTGGAAAGCTTGATGCTTTTATGTATAAAAATCAAATGTCTAAGTTCAAATTTGGGATACCATTTAATTTACAAAATTGTCAATTTGTCACCATACCATGGTAAAAATTCTTTTTGGCCAAATATGGAGCTCCTAGAAAAATCTAAAGCGGCCCTTACACGATCAATCATGAATAACAGTCTGACTGAATGATCAGACTGTCAATCCTGACTTCAATCTTGAAGCCCCTACACATTAGGGTGGAGTGAAAAACCTAACTTTTATACCCTAATCGCCTATATGCGGAAAAGTGGTGGACTAAGTAATAATAGTTTCCTGCAAAATCTTAAGTCCGCCGAAACCGGTTTAATTAGTTTTCCAGCGACTGTTGTTGGCTGCGCAGGTGTTTAAGCTGTTAATATTTATTGGAAAATTAATTTCTAGACCTGTATTTGTGTTTTGGTTACCTTTTCATATTATTTAGCGCATTTTAATATTTGAACTTTAGTGTAAATATGTGAAATACGAGGAAACACACTGAGTGCCCTGTATTTAGGGCTCCGTCCGCGTTGAAGAAAAAGTATTTAGCGATCCTTACATCAAAAAGACTTAGAAATAATATCGCTACCCTTAACCTCTACCTCGAATGTGCTGCCATCAGATGGTGAAGAGATAGTTAAACGTATAAACTCTAATGCAAAGCAGGAGGCTATCTCGAAGTAGAGGATGTGCACAGATGCGTATAAAATTACGTCTCGAAGCCTGCGATCAACGGGTGTTTCTGATAGATCATATTTGCCGATTATTATCAAAGACTAGATAATTGAGTATTAACTCGGACCTCAAATATGTGGATCAAAGATTGAGAAAGAAACCACAAAAGCACAATTATCGAAGAACATATTGTAATCGTTTCAGAACCGGGATCCAAATATTTTGGTCGAATAACCGTTCCAAGTGGCACAGCAAAATCCATTTTCGCTAACATGATATAGTTTTTGAAGCAACAATTGGGTTTTACAAACTTAGTTGCTATTGAATGCAATGGAACTGCTTTAAATACGAGAATTTACAACGGTGTAATTAGAAGACTGGAAATTTACATTGAAAGGCCATTGCAGTGGTTCATTTGTATGTTGCACGCAAATAAACTTTCTTTGCGTCATTTAATAAAATAGCTAGATGGGGAAACTACTGGCCCCTTTGGGTTTTCTGCAAAATCGGAAAAAAATTACAATCTTGCGAAAATATACCGGTAGTAGATTTTCAAAATATTTCCACTACACTTCCTGAAATCCTTTTCCAATTGTTTAGCACGGACCAAAAATATTTAAATAAAATATGCTTATCTATCTATATCGAACGATAACGTATCAGAAGATTTGGCCAACACACTACCTGGAAAAATGGCTCATTCACGATGGCTCACTACGCCAATAAGGTTGGCTTGGCCTTTTGCAACAGTAAACCCCTTCGAAAATTTTAAAATTTTTAACAAAATATATTTTAAAAACTTATGCTCCAACCTGATTTTCGATTAAAGTATGTTGTGAAGTTAAATATGGTTAAAAAAATTTACCTAATTTTTAAGCTGCCCGTTTTGCCCCCTTTGAGAAAAAATTGAAAAATAATCAATTAATAATATTTTGCCCATTCTAAAATAAAAGATTTTCTGTTTCCCGGTATTCATATCCGATAGGGGGTTGGGGGATTTAAAAATCAAAATCATGTCGAGCCAGAAATGAAAGTTTAAATCCCAAAGAAAATAAAAGCTAATGAGTACTTTGAGTTAATCAACTGGCAATCAACGGTTGTTACTGAATCACCAATAACTAAAAAATTTTTTTTGTCAATGAATTTAAAAATTTTCCCCAAGGGTTAAACAAGAATTTTTAAATGCCCCTTGTCTTTCCCCAAGCTGTAGAAAGATGTTTAAGTTTGGTGGGCCCCTCATCATCTGTTTGGGACCAGAGGCAAAGAGGTTTATTAGACGAAGAGCTTCCGAAAATTTTTGAAAAAAATTTTGGGAACTAATTCAGATTTTTTAAAGGCTTTTTGAAGGGCCAAACAAAAAAGGAGGAGGGTTTGGGGTGAACTCAATAGCCACCCCCTGTGGTAAGTTCTGGGTTGTTTTTTTTTTATAACAAAAAAGACTTAAAAATTTATTTTAATATACCTTTATTTATTTCGAAAAAAAGTCGTATTTGGAAGAGCTTGGGGATGGAAAACATTATCATATCAGGCTTATTTTTTTAACATGAAATTTTTTTTGCAGGGCCCCTTTTTTAATATAAAAAATCAAATTTAAAAACAATTTTTTTCCCCTTTTTTACTCCACCCTACAAAATATCATTCAAACTGAAGTCGATTAAAGTAATTTTAGCTCATTGATTTTAAAACACCAAACAGTGGGGTTTTAAAATTTGTCTCAAATAAATAAAAGTTTTTTTTAAAATTTTAAAAAAAATAAAGTTAAATTAAAAACCAAAATAATAAAAATACTAATTATTTTATTCCTTACCTCTATACCTTAATTTTAAGTGTTTAGACCAAAAAGGACCCCTGGCTTTCAATTTTAAATGATTTGAATTTTCCCTGCTTCGTTTCATGAACTTTTAATTTTGTTACGCTCAATCTAAGATTTGAACGTGGGTTTCAATTTTTTTAAAAACATCCTTGACTGTTTTTGGTTTTATTTCTTTATAATATTAAAATTTTTTATAAGCTTTTTTTTTAATTTTTCAGTTAGAAAGGACTTTACTCCACAATTCAAAAAAAGATTATAAACTGCTATAAACGGAGGCAATTGGATCATCAAACTTACTGGTAACTCAAAACATTGGCACCAACATGGTAACTTTTTTAAAATATCGCCCCATACGCATTATCAAGACCAGTTTTAAAATATCTTATCAGAACAAACTGAAGAAATGAATATTAAATCACTCCCACCATTCAGATTCTCGCCCCCCCTCTCAACTGATTAACTCGGTTTCAAAATATTTGGAATGTCAATCTTTGCTCTGAGTTTCATTCCAAATGATCGTGTAAAGCCCGCTTAAGGATTCAAAAACATCATGCAATAAACTAAGCTTTTTCTGCTTTCATTTTTTATTTATTGCTTTTTTACAGCAAGCGTAATGCATTTTACGATTTTTAGCTAGTTTTGTCTAATAGGAAATTTGCATCTACAACCAATAGTTACGAAGTTATAAGCATAAAAATAAGATTTTTTTTCGATTTTTTTGATTTAAACTTTATATATTTAATAAATGTTTCGGATCTTGAAAGGATACATATCTCGATTTTTGTTATACAGGGAGTTCGAAAAATGCGTTTGGGAAAATTTTTTGGGTGTTCTATAAAAAGGGAAAATAAAGTTAGTAATCATTTGGCAAAAAGTAGATCTCCCTGGTTCCAAAAACAAAAAGTTCAATTTTAGTTTTGCCGATTAAATTTAATCTTTATCAATTTAGTTAATGTTTTCATACGAACGAGTCTTTGGGGGCTTATTGTACGTTAAAAAAAGTAGTTCTTTTGGGGCACCGCGAGGGTACTTTTCCTAAAACACAAAATTTATTTACTCCCCATCCCTTTTATTTCCAGATATTGCAAATTTAAATATACCAGTTAAAGACAAAATTTTAAATCAAAAAAAAAAGTTCTTCATCAATGTCATAAACCTAAATATTTAACCACAATCGACATCAAAATTTTCATCAATTTCATCCCAAAATTTAACCCTGTATTTAAAAAAAATATCAAATAAAAAGCCTTGTATCAAATGAATTTGACAGCTGATGATTTTATAAGAGGTATATTTATTAATAAATTTGCCAAAAAAAAAACTTAACACTAAATTTAAATTTTTAATCTTATTTGGGAACTTATAAAATTTATTTTTTTTAAAAAGGAAAAATTATAACATATTTTGAAAAACCCCCCCATTATTTCTTTCATTTTCAATACTTTTAAAAAAAATTTCTTATGGAAAAAAAAATACCAACTGTTTTTAATAATATCACAACCATTCATTATCCGTTTACGAAAATCCATATCATTTACCGCGTCTTAAAGACTAAAGCTTTTAAAAAGGCCCAAAAAAAAAAAAAAAATCCATTGGGTGGGGTAGACCCATTTTAAAAATGTCACATTTTAAAATTTGGGTTTGAGGGGAACTTTTCAACATGTATTAGCTGATCTCCTACAATTTCCCCATAAAACAACAAAAACCTTCGCTGATCTGTTTTTCTAAATGGCGTAAGGGTTTTAAAGCCCCTTCGTGCGTATTACGAAAATTTGTTATCCCATCTGCGTGAATGCTGCTTCGTGTAAACTTAAGTCGATAAATTGGTTATTTTTTTCATATTTTTCAAAAAAACTATTGCACATGTCCCGTCGTGTTGGGTCACCCCATAAAATGCTTAAACCTTTTGTCATGAAATGGGGGCGGAAGTTCTTATGAAGAAATTTTAAGCGTAGATTTGAATTTCCTCTTGTAACGCAAAATTCCTTGTGCTAATACTTGGATTTTCTTCTACTTTTTCGATAACTCTTTGTTCTCTTACAACTGTTCTAACATGCCTTGGTCAGCCTTTATCGGAAAACCCAATTTTGAATGAACCTATCTTACCAAATGGTCTGTAAATGTTGATGAAAGTTCGTGCACATGGAGCATGTCTTTCGGGATAAGTTGCAATATAAATCCGCTGGGCCTCTTTTGCATTTCCATGTGCTTGCCCTTAACAAAAATGCATATCACGGTACTTAATATGTGAATATTCTCGTTCCATTTTATAGCAATGTATGTTTTTAAAACGGAAAATTATTTCAAACCCAACAGTAATGCTACCAATATTTGTCAAATCTCGCAAAATTTGACACAAGTCGACTTGATTTGTTATTATATTTAAATCATCAACTGAATTAATGAAAGAATAAATGTAATATGGCGGAAAAACAAAACTAAAAATTGCACTTTGCACCCCTGTATCTTCGTAACCATGGAGATCTCGACATTTTGTCAAATAACTTACTAACATTATTTTCCTATGTAGAATCACCCCTTAAAATTTCCCAACGCATTTTCCGAACACCCTGAATAAATCTTTACAAAGAGTTTCCAGCAAAAGCATGCCTGTCACCTTATACATCCAACCAAAAACGAATAAGGGTTTGTCTATACCCAGAAAGGTAAAAAGTGGTAGTATTTTTAAAATTTTATTTCCTAGGGGAAAAGGAGGGACTAGGACTTTAAAAATGTAATTATTTGCCAATTTTTTACCAAAAAAATTGACTTAAATGTCAGTAGTTTCGAAGACGGCTCATAAAAACGCATTAGGTACTAACTCATTTACAAACACCGTAAACGCCATTTATATTAGTTTTTTATCAAATACGGTAAAATAGCAATGGCCATCGCCTAAAACGCGGTATGCCGCGGAGTATGTGATAAAAGACGAAGCGCAGGAAGCGTAATGTGATTCATATGACGTGACGGAGTAAGAGGAAAGGGCACATAATTAAGTACGGCTACCGGAACGGCCAGACACGTGCGAACAGATGTCGTTTCGAAAAAGTGTTTAGGACACGAGGGCGATTAGCTAGTAGGAATCAAAGTAAAAAGTATTTTTAGTATTTGTAGGATTATATATTGTTATAAACTTAAACCTTTTTTAAAAAACCCTGAAACAAAAATAATATGTTATTAAAAAGTGACAATAATAATCTAATAAATTTTTAATAAATTTTATTAACAAAACCAACAAATGTTTTAATATTAAGTAAAACTTACTATATTAGTAAATTTAGAACAACTATATTGCTTTATTCGGTATAAAATAGGGTTACTGGATTTACGGTGTAACTACGCTTGATCATAAAAATCTATTAGTTTGAGTGAATTTAAAAATTGTTTTATGTATGGCAATAAAGTAATAGTAAATGGCAATTTATTTGTAAAATACAAATATTTAATAAAATTTTATCAACCTAAATTCTAACCAATATTGCAATTTTCGTGGTGTAAAATTAATAGGAGTTCAATTTCTCTGTGCTATAAATTTAATAAATAACTTGCCTATAAATACACAAAAAAATAATGGAATATTGTCGATTTCAATTTTTTTGTAAAAATAAATATAAAGCCATGGTAAAATATGTTGGTCATTTATTAGAGTATGTTTGACTGGTGTCGAGTCGGCAGTGTTAATAAAGTATAATATATATCCAAAAATTTAAAATTTATTTTAGTCTAATTTTTTTTACGATTTTTTTTTATAATAAACAATAAAAATCTAACGATATATTACTTATTTAAATAAACGATAGACTGTAATTTTACGTAGTTATATAATATACTACACTAAAAACTAATTTATTAATATTTAATTAAGTAGTTAGTAAGTAGATTTGGAAAAGAAAAGTGGATTTGTGCCATTTAAGAGTTTAATTTGGAGTTTTATTTATTGGATACACCTAGAGAGGCCTAGCCTAAAAAGTCAGGAGCTCCAGGTGTTAGAAAATCGTACAATTGTATATACCCCTCGCGTCGGCACCAGGGTTTATTTGCAGGTTTTTGGAAATAGGAGGCGTTCAAGCGTTGCATGGTCGGTGCCTATATCTCACGCAGTCTAGAAGTTGTAACGAAGAACTACGGAGACGACATCTAAGACATAACTCTAATAGTGCATGAAGAGCCAGGAAACAAGGTACCTAAAGGAAGGGATATAAAGCTGGGACTCACCGGGTGCCGGGGACAGAATGCAGAGAGCCTTCATAGTCAGCACCAGTTGCCATAGCAGGGTGACCGTTTACCTGCTGGAGTAAAAGCGGTTGAGGGCGAAGCTACAAACTCTAAGAAGGGATTCGTCACATGGACCTTTTTATAAAGTTAGGCGCAGCAACCAGTAACGGTTGTCACCAGGAACTCCACCTAGGTTGTGGACAACATTGCCTTAGGCCAGACCTGATACTTAGGCGTAGTAAAGAGGTAGTAGTGCCTTCAGAGCAAGTAAATCGTGCCAAGAACCTATCCAGTGATGCAGAGTTGGTATGATTCGTTAAGAAGACTACGAGCTTCGCTAAGCTTAGGGAAGGAGAGTCTTATTCCCGACATCTGATCTAGCCGAAGGAAACAGTAAAGACCGCAATGTAAGAAATAGGCCATTTTGTAAGGGTAATAAAACTGGTGAGTTGCTAAAAAATTGGGAAAAAAATCAAGAAAAACCGAAATAGCTCGCGACGGAGGAAGGGGATGGTCGCACACTTGGGGCTTTCCAGCTCTTTGAAAGAGGCAGGTTAAAATAGGTCCGGCTTAAAAAAAAATTTTTTAGACAACTCTTGGTATGTCATTCAAGTCAATTCTGGCATTAAGGGAAAAAAGGATACACTTTATTTTCTTGACCCTAAATAAAAAATTTTTGAAGAGCTAAAGCAACTGTTGAAATTATCTGAAGGGACAAGGGTATTTTCAGCATTTTTTTTTGACAGAGTTTGGCTTTTTCCTTAGAGTTAGAAATATTTTCTACCCCAAAGGTTGGGGGTCGAAAAAAATTAGTACAAAAGTATTATCTAATATTTTTGACAAAAGACCAGTAGAATTTACTGCCACTAAAACATAATCGTACATTATTTTTTATGCAAGCGAGTTACTAACTTTGAAGATTTCGACTGCTCAGCACTAAGGGTCAGTTCCTAACCAATCCATATTATAAAAGTTAAAATATCCGTAAATAATTACTTTGTTTAAAGTAATTTTAGAAATGATAGTATTAATATTTATTAAAAGAAACCTTTAGCCAAGTCCGTTTTTTAAATTAAAAAATAAATATCAAATCATATATAAATAAATTATGTTTTTTTTGAAACTGATATATTAAATAATATAATTTTCAAAAGTATATTGATTGGTATTTTACTGATTTTTAATTTAACG
Organism: Listronotus oregonensis; assembly: GCA_019359885.1. Taxonomy (NCBI): domain Eukaryota; kingdom Metazoa; phylum Arthropoda; class Insecta; order Coleoptera; family Curculionidae; genus Listronotus; species Listronotus oregonensis. The sequence continues at coordinate 44,471 of JAHBCN010002629.1, forward strand.
CGATATTCCTTTATGCTATTATCCTAAATCTCTTATCATAAAAATATCAAAAAAATTAAGATAAAAGATAATGTGAAAAGAAAGCACATTACGGTAAAAAAATAGGATAGTCTATGTCTAGGCTAAAGGAAAAATTACAATAAAAGGAATTCTTAAATAAATTTTTGGTACCTTATAAAATGCTAAATTACTGAACTAATAATTTATTATCAAAATATGGGTCATTCATATTCATACACTTATTTAATTATTTCAATAATATCCTAAAAAATATGTCTTTGTTTAAACTCTTATTTTTACTTATTTTACTGGTAAAAATGTATTTACTTGCATAATATGTTTATTAATTAACCCTATTTAAAAATCACACACCCACGTTTTTATACCTAAAAAACCACTGCAATTAGTACATTTTTAGACACAAATACAAAGAAATGACTTCCTCTTACCAACAAGCTATTATAGGCCCTTTTTTATCCTTTAATTGCACACAATTTTACCCTTTTAAGACCTTATCTCCTGTAAGATAAGAAATATGTCCCTATTTAAAACCCCTTTAGAAACTGTCTTTAGAATGATCATTAGATGCCCTATTCATTCAAAATTTATTTTGCAATTAATTACCCATTCTTTAAACGGGGTAATCCTGGATAAAGACTAAATACGTAAACAAACGTAATTAGGTCAAGTCCCAGGTTAAAAGTTTCCATTAAAAAGGTTTTTGTTTTACGATTTTAATTATTGGGAGGAGATTTTAAAAGCAAAATAATCCGTATTTACCACATTCAGTATGCATTTTTTTAACACGAAACGTATGGTTGAACATGTAATTTTTTTATATTTTTTTAAGGACATAGATAATGACGTAAGTTAAATAAAATATCCTTGAACTTAGACTATAATATTATATGTAAAATTCATAACGTTTTAACCAATAAATAACATTAATCGTCTTCAGGTGAATCTTAAATAAGATACATGTCTTCAAAAAAGAAGTTTAAAGGTTATTGAAAGCCCAATACTATGGTCTGTTCGATCAAAAAATGACCCACTATGAAAATAACGACGGCGCGGGGTTTATGAAACCATACCCGCGCTGTGCCGTTGTTGTCTCCTCAACCCTTCCAAGCGAATTACATGTTTCGTTGTCGTTTGCGCTGTATTAATTTCAATTGTTTTGCCTTGTGTTATTTTATTTTGTGGTTGCAGAAATTTTTTGAATTGAAAAACATTCTTATTATAGTGATTAGTGTTTATTTAGTTATGACTATAATTTTATGCTTATTGTTTGTTACTTATAATATCGTAACAAAATGCCTGAAGGTTGTATGATTTGTCTTGCAAATTCAAGGGTAACATACCAAATACTCCTGATTTGGAAAACAAGCGCAGTCAATGCAAGACTTTAAACTAATCATGAATAGGGATTCTAAAATTTGTCCAGTTAAATGCTCCAAACACGGGCCCCTATTCGATTGAAAAAGTTATTTAATTATTTTGGCGTTACTTTTGAAAAATAACCTTAATGGCAAAAAAAAAAATACATTCCTGCCCCTGCTGCTTAAAAATTTTAATTCCTTTTCGAGCGAAATTTCTCAATAATCTGTACACTCTGTGTGTATTCCAAATCAGACCATCTTTAGAATATTGTTCTCATGCCTGAGAATGGCGTTTCCTACATTTCTTATCATCCTTGATTTCCTTCAAAAAAGGTCTGTTTTAATTATTTTACGCTTACAGAAAAGCTATCTTCTCTTACCCACCGACGGGTTGGAGGGAATATGTTGCATTTTTATAGGTATTTTCTTAGCTTCTGCTCCGAGGAGTTGACAAGTATAATTCCTCTGACAGCTCCCAACAGAGCAACACGTAATGCCACTTTTATGCATCTTTTACAGTTCAATAACAAGAACCCCAAACTTTCCACTCTCTTCGTTTCGTCATTCCTAGAGTGTCTGACTGGGAAACTGCTTTCCCCTAAAGGGGTTTCCCCTTTTAAATATTTAAGTCGTGTAGAAAACCCCTTTTACCACACTTAAGACATCCACGGTACGTTAGTATTGAAGCCTCAGCTTTGGTGGACTATCTGACAATATAGAAAAATAAAAAATGTTTATGTTAAAAATTATATACTTCTCGTTAAATTTGTTTATGTTACCTGCATGAGGTGACACTATTTTATTGCACTTTTATACAAATTAAAAAATTATAAAATATTGTATGACCCTAATACACCAACAACCAGATCAAATTATGTTAAGTTTTTACTTTTTGCATACAGAAGCGCTAATTACAAATCCAAAGTAAGTTTTTTTTGACAAACGTTTTATTTTCAGGTATCGATCCCCTGGATTGAACTCATTTACACTATCTTGCCCTTCTTTTATGACAAAATTGGTAATAAGTTCATAAAACTATCATACAATGTTTGAAATTTATTTAAAAAATCGTATTTTTAATTATTTTATTAAGATTTTTGGTAAAAACAGAAAACTCCCAAAAATATAAACCATTTTAATAGAAGGCTGTGAAGTTGTAAAGTGACGCCATCTATTCTTTCCGTAATAGATCAGGTGATATAAAATTCAATATTAGACAATAAGTTTAAATATTCTATAATAGTATCGTTTAATAACCAATAATCTGCAAAAAATTAAAAAAAAAACATTAAAGTAAAGTTAGTTTGAATTTGACATTTTGATGATGTCAGTATCGTTTAATAACCAACAATCTGCAAAAAATTAAAAAAAACATGAAAGTAAAGTTAGTTTGAATTTGACATTTGATGATGTCAACTTTATACATTATGAAAGTCCGGACCTGACCTTCTAGTTATTGAGCAATTTTCGCGAGGTCTATTCTTCTGCACGACTGGACAATTTTGTTCTACCGCATTGGCCTTTCATACACCTTTAAACTTCCTTGATCTTCAATAAACATATTAATAATTTAATGCATGGAGGCATAAAAGCATAAAATTATTTATGTTTTACCTATCTATTATTGATCTATAATACCTTAGAAACGGAATATGTTATGATAGCAATAATACCTGCTATCACACCTAGGCATTATAAGCGGGCATTATGATAATGCCCGCTTATAATCCCTAATGCCTAATATGGAAATTTTATTGCTTATCCAATTTTATTTCTCTCACAATAAAGATCAAGTTTATACAAAATTTTTTCTTTAAACAATACTAAAATTAAACTTTATTTCCAAAATAAAAATTACAATTTTGAAATGTCCCGAAAATGTAGCTGTCCCACTATAGAATGGTCGGTGTTTTTTGTGATGGTACAGCGGTAGCACTAACGCTATTTTGTATAGAAGAACAGTCCATTAAATAATTTTCAATAGTCGATACGGAAAAAAATTAACTGAATTGGCAATCATTTTGGCTACTTTGTTTTTGGATAAATACTTTCTTCTATATATCCTTCAGCTACTGAAGAGCTTTTCCATTTCCCATGTTGTTTTAGCGTTTCAAACGAAGCACCTGCCTCAACAAGTAAAGTTGACGATGTGCGACGCAAACAGTGGCCGGTGTGAGCTTCTGCATTATCCAGTTTTAAAAATTTTAGATCAATGTTGGGACGCTCCTATGGTATTTTTTCCTGGGTTGTACTTTTACATCGACCCTTTCTATGGTAAGAAAGAATCTTCTCCTTTATTCCAGCTGGTCTTAATGTTGTGTACTTTTATTAAATTTAAAGCGCCTAAATTTCTTCAATGATAGTAAAACTTTTGAAGTTGAAGTTTTAGTTTTGGTACCTTTATAGCCAAGACTGTTCCTCTATCTTCAATGTCATCAATGGTCATTTTGACCAACTCATCTCGTCTTAAACCTCCAAAAACACCCATTACCAATATGACTTTGTGTACCAAGTAGATATCATCAGGAGCCTTCTTAATAAATTTTAATATTTGTTCTCTTCCAAAAACTTTAGACTTCTTCGGGACTATCCTTTCGACTTAACTTTTAAAAAAGATATGAGCGAAATGTCTATATTTTCAAAGACCATCAACGTAGACCTTAGGGTGGAATATTTGGTCCAGAGAGAGTTCGGACTGTATTTTTCCAACTAAAAATAATAAAGTTTGTTAAACATATGTATTAAAATAAAATCAATAACTTACCAGTTCCTGGAAATATGCCATTAAAACGTTTTCGGTTATTTGAAGAATTGCGTTCGCATCTTTCCAAATACCAAATATGCCATACTCCCGATCATACTGTTGCCTTGATTTAACTGGCAAAAGATTTTCGGTCGCTTTTATGGCCTTTTCTCTTATATTTTGTGGAATTTCTTCCATTTTGAACAAATCGTTAAATAAAAAATGCCAACTGACTAACTGACATAAACATCAAAGTCAAACTTAACACCAGTCATTATCTACTTACGTATACAGGTACAGGTGCAACTTATTTTTTATATTGCGAATAAATAATGTAATTAGTCATTGAAAAACTCTTTTTTGGGTAAAACATAAAGCATTGTATGCACCACGGGCTTTACTGGACTATAATGCCCATCAGGTCGAAATCTAGCCCTCGGGCTATTTCGACCTTCAGGGCATTATAGTCCCAGTAACGCCCTGGATACATAAATAGCTATTAAGTCCTATTCTAAGAAAACATTTAGTTTGGGGTGTTTTTTGGATTTGAATATTCCTATTATCGAAAAACATCCAGGATTTTGACCAATGACTACATGAGTTTTCTTTTATAAAAAAGTTTATTTAATGGAGGCAAACAAAACATGTTTTCCAACTCGCCCCAGAGTAGGTTTAAAGTGAGTGGGTATAACATCTTTCACTGCCCCAGAGTAGCACAGAATGCTACTCTTAAGCTGAATTTTTGACTTGGTGATGTCAGGACTGCCTTTGCCAGTACTATATAAAGGTACTGGCAAAAGCAAGCCTAGCTCCAATGTATGCAATATACGTGTGTAGTAAAGAATATACAGACATGTGTAAATAATATTAGTAGTTGAAATATTAAAAACAAAAAAGAAAGAAGTAACTTAGTTAAGATAGAAAAGGTGCCTATAGAAAGGCGCAAGTGTGTAGAGGTAAGAAAAGTAAACATATTCGACGGCTGCTATGTAATTTTTTTAATTTTAAAAATAGATTATTAAAACGCTTTTAATATAGTGAATAGGAAAACCATTTTATCACAAATCAGAGAATATCTTCCAGAATGGTTATAGCTCTATGTAATGATAAACCAAGTTTACTTTCTTACGGTGATCAACATATTCTTTCTCAAAGATGTGTCCAACAAGAAGATCCTCTTGGACCAGCTCTTTTTAGTTAAGCAATTCATCTACTTATTTTATCATTAGATACAGAAATAAATCTTTGGGTATCTAGATGACGGTGCACTTGCTGCAAACCCAAATTCGGTTTTATTCATAAAATAATCAGAGGAAGTTAAGATTTGGGTTTAAATTAAAATTTTAATAAGTGTGTATTAACTGTTTTATCTAAAGATCGTTCTAAAATACAATTTTTTTAGTGTTGTTCCTAATCTGTCAGTTATTACCATTCCCCAAATCTCGAATATCTTATTTGTTAAGATGTTCACCTTTTTGGAAATTTCCAGATTTACTTCGTGAATTTGATAATGTATTACAAAGTTTGGTTTAAAATATAACAAAGTCTATTTCTGCTTTTTTAGGTTCAATCAATGACGTATCAGATTTACTTTCAAAAATTTTACCTTCCTATATTCTTGCGACAGTAGATAGGGATCTGAGAACTTGTTTGCAAACTTTAAAATCAACCACAAGAAATATAAAAAAAAACAGAAAGATTTTGACTTTTTGATTTGCCAAGCTTGTCACAAATACATAACAAATGCCAGGCAAGTGACGATAAGGCACGTCTACTTGCTCTTCAGACCTCTGAAAGTAATGCTTGGATTAACGCACTTCCATCTACGTCCTTGGGAAATTTGTTAGATAAGAAAACATTTCATATTCCTATTCCTCTCAGACTTGGTCTAGATATTAATGGCCTACATGGGTTTAGCACAAAAAAGCGCAGGTCATTCTTTTAGACATAGTCAGATAAATGACACTATCAAGAGAGCTCTGATTTTAGCTGAAAATCCTTCCGTGTTAGAGCCTCTTGGAATTTGCAGAAACAATGGAAAGCCCGTAGATGAAGTGACCTTAATTCCCTGGAAATATGGCAAACAATTACTTTAGTACACGAGCAAAATTCTATCTGGATAAAACTTCTAATTTAGTAGGTGCGGCTGCATGTCTTGCAAAGAATAAAAAACACTTGAAATATAAAGAGCTTAAAGTCCGCTTTATCTTCATTCCGTTTGCTGTGGAAACTTTTGGTCCTATGGGTGATAATGCTAGGTGTTTTATAAATGATATTTGCAAAAAAATCCATTCAAAAAATCTTAAGGTTTCATTATCCAAAGAATTGGTTTAGCTGTGCAACGGGGTAATGCGGCATCGGTACTAGGTACAATCCAGGAACATCTAGGACTTGATGAAGTTTTTAATTTTTAAAGATATATTTAGTTATTAAGTTAACTCTAGAATATTGTTATTTATTATTGATATTTATAACATTACATATTTTAATATTCTATAGCTTTTTGTCAAATAAAAAAGTTTTAAAGTAAAAAAAATACCTAAAAATTTACAAAATATTTTATTTAAAATCCAAAGATAAAAGCAAAGCTTTATAGTGTAAAATTGCCTACCTTTACATAATAATTACATAAAACTAAAAAAATAAAAAACCGTCAAACCTTAAAAGGAAATGGCAGTTCAGTGTGCTTCGCTAACGACGCACCACTCATCACTTCTAATTTTCAGACTGAAAATTTTGAAAGTCTTACGTTAACAATCCTAACAAAATTATTTTTCTATCCTTTAAAATAATTTAAAATATTACATTACATTATTATTAAGCTTATCTTAAATTTGCGGTTAATAAAACTTTCCCGTATGTTACCACATAATAATAAACATTATCAAGAGTGGTCATTTATTTCCGCACCATAATCTCTAGCCAGCGGGAATAAGTAACATTTTAAATTTTTCTTTAGAAAGCGCATCATGCATGTAACAATGGAACATGCACTATGAATATAAATTCTAGGCTAGTTTAAATATGCGAACAGCAATATCATTTCCATAAAGAAAAATGGTTTCTGCAGCCCTTGATTACATGCACCACATAGACAGAATTTTAATACTAGGGAGCACATAGGTATAGAACAAAGTATTTGAGCTATAACTTTCCTTTGCCATCTGTGGTTCACGTAGTTTAGATAAAAAGTAAAAGTTGTATGATTAATTAGGTTACCTACTAAACAATAAAAAATTACAGGAATAAAATTAAAATCTTTTATTATAACAATGTAATGTTTCCCCTAATGTATCGCTTTCTCGACAGGCAATGCTCATTTTAAAAAAATATAACATTACAATACCATCATATGGCAATATTTAAATAGCATCTACCAACATTTATGCAACATTAATAGAAAACAAAAAGTTTTAGAAACATATGCGATCTACCACTTTAAGGACATAATTCTATCATTCTTGACTATTCTAATAAAACTCTACAGGTGAAATTTAGACAGACACGCAGCTAGAGCCCAACTTTTAATAAAAAATACGGATCATTTAGAAACGACAAAATTTTTGAACACTATACCCGCCAAATTGTATATCTAAAGACAAAAATGTAAAAAAGGAATTATTAGGATTTTTTATTTTGTCTACACTAACTGTAGGTATTATTAACGTCCAAAGGTTATTATTGATTGATTTTATCTATTTTCTTATTAACGTTCGTCTTATCCAACACAAAAAGTATATATAGTCTATCTCAAAGTATACCGTGATAGCTCTTGCCTTCATTTATGGATTATACCTGCCGACAGCAATAAAACTGCGGATCGGTAGGTATTAAAGGACAGAACATTAGGGACGGACTTTAATAATATAAATATTTATAATTTATTGATTATTTAAGTAAGTATAATCTTAAAATTACATTAAGAAATTAAATATATGCAAAGTTAATAAATTTATAACTGCATTATCTATACATAATTACATTTTTAATCCAAATATCTAAATTTATTTATGTTTCACTATCATAGTCATCATTAAGATTAATTACAATAGGATTTATGTTGTTTTGGATAGAAATGTAAGAGTCCTTAATTTTTATAATGTGCTGTAGTAAATTTTTCCAGCCCTCAACTGGTATGTTAGTAATTACATTTTTTATCAAATTTATAACACTGGGACTTAAAGTACGTGTAACATTTTCTGCTCCGATCTTTGATTTAATTTAATTCCACAAATGCTCTATGGGGTTAAACATACAGTGATACGGAGGAAGCCGTAAGACAGTATGCCCAGCCTGTTCAGCCAAATTATCACATACATATTGTTTTTTAATTGCATATGAATTTAGGACTTTCAAAAGATGCGTTTTTTGTACCTGAATTTAAAACAAATATCATTTTCTAACAAATATTCAAGGATTTCAGTTTTTGAACTTGATGAAGCTGGTGCTTTGTGTAGCAGACGGCTGTGGTAGCTTGCTTTATCCATGACAATAACACTGTTGTTTGGAATATTTTTCAAAAAGTTCTGCACTTGTATCCCCATGATAATTCAAGCTAAAATCCTTAATGTTTTTTGCAGACAACAGCAAGCAGTTTGGGACAAATCTGTCTTCTAAACCAGCGTGTATTATGGTAATGCGTTTTCCTTTATTTGAAGGTGCTTTCGTCGACAGTTTTGACTGGAATCAACCCATCCTTTGGATACTGTGTCGTGTGTATCGAACCATGTTTCATCAAATTATGGATCTGTTTTCTAACCTATATCTTTTAATTTCTTGAAGGTAATTAAATCCCCAAGTGCGTAATCTGTGCGATTCCATTACTACTTGTCTTTTGTCTTTTTTGCGGTATTTAAATCCCATTTTACAAATAACTCTATGGAGGGTGGCACGGCTAATATTTATATTGGTTTCTTCTTCGTCTAGCTTCTTCTTTAATTTATCCAAGGTAGGAATAACTCGCTTTCATAAAGGCAATATATTTTTCTTCTTATTAGGTCCTGATCACTGTTGTCTATACGGTGAGATTGAAAATCACTACGTTTTTTTCTTTGGTTCAATTCTTCACTAATAATAATATTCCTTATCGATGATATTGGAGTTTTTGTAAGTAGACAGGTTTCTTTTAAAGCTTCCTGTTTAATTAGATCTCTACTGATTAAAGTTTCATACACATTTTCACAACCTGTTTTGCATCTAATGACAAATGATTTCGACGCAACATAGTTATATTCTCTTAAAACAACTTTTTCGAAACGCACAGTAAAAACGGTTATTCAACACTGCCAATAAAATATTAGCCAAAATATTTATGTGCCTAATGGTTAATACTCTAAAAATACCTGGCCCACCCCTGCCCTTATGAAGAAATGGGTCTACCCAATAACAATAGGTAATACAATCGTTAAAGGTTTATTGTGGTATGATCCGTCAAAAGCCATAACGATATACTTTGAGACAGACTATACCAGTGTAGTTAGTGTAGTGTAGTAAAAGAGAAAAGTATTTTTTTATGGGACACCTCAAATTATTGTTGGGCATCGGTCCAGGCTTTAAATTTTGAAATAAAACATACTTCTCTGAAACTTCGGGAGTGGGTTTACTTTGGCATAACCTACAATTTTTTTTATATTCGAAGACTCTAAGAGTTGGGGCGTTTTTGATGTGGTATGCGTTAAACGTGTTTAGGGCGTAAGTCAGGGCAAAAACCCTTGATTTTTGTAGGCCAGTATTACCATAAATTACCATTTTACTATTATTTATCTAGAGACTGTGCAAAAATCTGTCGGTTATTTATATATTACATAACATCATGAATCTGGCATGTTAATGATGTAGTTCTCGCGAAATGCCACCATATTTTTGTAGGTGAAAATATTTTATGATGTTTGCCTTATAAAACGTTATAGGTAAAGTAAAAAAAAATTATTTAAATTACCTACACCCCGTTAAATTAACAGGTTTCACGCATGCTACATCAAAAATGTCCTAAATCTCAGACTGTTCAAAGAAAAATAAGTTGTAGGTTACACTAAAATTAATCCACTTGCAAAGTTTCAGAGAAGTAAAAAAAATGTATACCGCAGTATAATTCTATGTACCATGATGACCTTAAGTTATGATGATATATAACATAAGTGTTATGTTTAGTAAAAAAGATGAAAAAAATTTATTTCAATTACTTAAAAACTTTCAGACATCAAGAGAAATGTCGCAATTTCGTAATCTATGTCGTCATTTATATTCTCCTTAGATACTTTGGGATCGTCTGCATTTTCACAATTTACTGCTGAGCACTCTTTACACAAGAATATACTATTTAATACCAAATTTCCTGAACCTTTAGCTTGCTTGACACCTCTTTGTACATTTACAAGCTATCTGAATGCAATTTAAATCCCTTTTAATGCTGAACTTAAAATTAAGTATTATTACCCTTTGTTCTATTATTAAAATAAATTAATAAAAAATTAATAAAAATATCGTTATAACGTTGTTAAATTTAAGAATTTGTATCTTTCCACAATTTTATTAAAAAAAAAATTAAAGATTTAGTAGCTTTTAATACAGCAATCCTATACTATTCTTAAAAAAATACGATATTTTTATTTGTTTTTTCGCATTTACTTTAAAATAATAAAAACACCTTTAAGGCAGCCAAAAGTCAAAATTATATATTATTCTCATTTACGAATTTGTTTGTTTTTACCATTTTTCTCTCCTTTATGGTCAACAGCCTAATTCATTTTAAATATTCCAATTTTTTTCAAATAAAATATTTTTTAATTTTTTAAAATATTTTAGTCATTTGCTTACATCTTCGTTAACATTCAATATGTCACTATATAAACACCAATTTTAATGTATATGAAAAGAAGTTCAAAACCATGTTAAAAAATAAAAAACAATTTGATCGGCATAATGTGATATGATGAAAAGTTTTAAAAATTAAAAAATATACCTTTTTATAATTTTATTAAATAAAAATAGCAACTCTTATTTAAGAGAATTTGGCGTTAGCTTTCTTTTTTATACAGCAATGCTTATACCTAGTTTGCCTTAAAAATAAGTTGCTGACAAAAATGCAAAAAAAAATGAAAATTACTATTGTTTTTTTTTAAATTTGTTTTAAAAAATGCCATTTCGACGTTTACTTTATTTTACACAAAAACCTTTTAACATATTTTTACATAAATTTGTGTTAAATTTAAAATTTAGAATATTTAAATTGATAACAAATTAATCCCGTACTAAAAACTGACAGCGTAAAATTAATAGCACATCTTTTTTGTCGCATCCAGACACCCAAAATCCATAATTAATTACAATATTTTTTAAGAATTTGTTCCTTAATACCCCTTTTTTCCCTAAAGTCAACAGTCTATTTTCTTTCAAAAATTTAATTTTCTCTCCAAAAATATTTTTTTCATTTTTGAATATTCCAGTCATTTGCTTACACCTTCGTAAACATCTAATATGTCGCTGTATAAACACCAATTTTAAAAAGGTATAAAAGGGAGTTCAAAACCATTTATTAATATTGACACATTATGTGTTAGCGTTTATCAGATTTTGTCATAAATCATATTCGGTTCTGTATTTGAGCGTGATTTTTAGGCCTGCGAAACAAGAATTCATATTTTTGCCATTAAACATTCCTATCGGGAAAAAAGCAACTTGGTAGGTAATATGAAATATGATATACTTTTAACATGTTAAAGCTGAGGCATAAAAAGACTAACATAACGTATCTGTGACAACTTATAATATTCTACAATAAATATTTAAAAAAATGTGTATCATTTAAAATTAAATTGTTTTCTTAGTAAAAAAAGTTAAGCGCCCCTTTAAAAAAAGTTTTCCATATTCTTTTTTAAACTGCAAAGTTTTTTGGTAAATTATTTTACTACGTTTTAACATTAAAGGGATATTCTAATCTAAACCGTTAAAAAAAATCGATTTTTTGTTTTCTATTTCGATAGTCCAGAAAATCAAGAATATCTGTCTATAAGAATTTTTGGAAATAAAAGTTACTTTAAATGTTATTGCAATTTTAGTATTGTGGGTTTGTTGCTCGGCGCAATAAACCTTGAGTCGAACGTTCTGAGTTTTGAGATTCAAGTGCTTTAAAAGAAGGAAAAACTGCTTGTCTTGCGAAGAGAAGTTTGTTAAATATTTAATTTGAGGTAATAGAAGGCTCAAATTATGGAGCCGGAATTGCTGGCTAAAGAAAGTTATTAAGGTGTTTAGGGAGGAGAGGGAGATATTTTGGGAACATGTTCAGAAAGTCAAAATAAAAGAAATTAACCCATATGTTTTTATTCGATTCTTAACCGTTTCTAAAATAATCGGTTCTAAAGTTTTTTTTTTGTAAAGTTTTGGAGTAATTAAGAGGTTTTGTAATCCTAACTCCAGTTCTTAGGTATTTCATTGCTTGTCAATACCTAATTTAATTGACTGGTAGTTTTGATAAGCATGGTTGTCAGTTTGATCGATTCTGAGGGTTTCGAATCAAAAAGAGAAAAGGTTCCATACGTAATGCCTCACACATTCACCCATAGGGAGTATGCTGACATGATATGCGTGTATGGTTTCTGTAATGGTAGCGCATTACGTGCTGTTGATCTGTTGATGAATACCGACGTCGTTTTCCAAATCAAGGAGTTCCTAATCGAAAGGTTTCTAAAAAAGTTTTTGCAAATGCTCAGGAAACAGTAATGTTTCCAAGCGTAAGGATTTATTCTGAACGAGAGGCGGGTCTAAATGTGGAAAATGAAGAGAATGTTCTGGATATGGCTGAAGAGAACCCAGGTGCTGGTACAAGGCGGATTATGAAGAACTTCGATTAAAATCAGATGTGGGCGTTTAAAAGACACTTAGAAAAAACGGTTTAAAGCCTTCCCAGGCTGAACATGGTTTAACATCTTCAAGAAGGTAATTGTAGCTTAAGGGTTCAATTTTGTGAATGGATAAAACAGAATCGAGGCCTACATAAATACATTTTATTTAGCAATAAAGCTTAGTTCACCCGCCATGGAATTAATAACTGTCACAATGAACATCGGTGGTCAGATGAAAATCTTCATGCCACGTTTGAACAAACTTTTAACATCGATTCAGTATTAATGTGTGGTGTGGAATGCTCAACGACCAGTTGTTTGGTCCTTTTTATTGAATGAGCGTCTTACTGGAGATGGATATTTACGGTTTTTGGAAGACCATTTATCACACATGTTGGATGATGATGTGTAATTAATTGAATAATCGTTTTCCTGATCGTTGAATTGGCAGGAGGACCTCAAGATTGGTCACCGAGTTCACTAGATCTAAACCCACTGGATTTTTACCTCTGGGGGTGGATGAAATCACTAGTATATGAAACACAATTAGAAACCGTAGAAGGACTTCTCAATCAAATTTTTATTGATGCAAATATCTTTATAAACAAATCCCAAGCAATTCAACACGAGCGATTAACAAACGTGCTGCAGCTTGTATTGAAGCTGGTGGGGGTATTTTCGAAAAAATTCTAAATTAGTGGAATTTTGTTGCTTTAGGTGGTAGCATTTGTTTGTGTTGTTTAAAAAAATAGTTACAAAAAAAAACTTTAGAACAGATTATTTTAGAGACAGCTAAGAATCGGATTAAAGCATGTGGGTTAATTTCTGACCTTCTAAACATGTTCCCAAAAAATGTCACTTTCCTCTCGAAACACCCTGTATATACAGTTCTATCTGTTAGACTGCCTGAAGCTTAACCTTAAACTTCGCGTTTTTCCCAAAACTACTTTTTTGAAACATTTCTCACGAAATCTTAAGTTCTAACTGACCCATTTTCTTAAAAGTTGGCAAATATTTTCTTTATATATTTCTCTATGGCAGGAACCAACAAAAATTCTAAATATTCAATTTTAACTATAAAAATTATCTTTTTTTTTTTGAGCTTTTAAGCTAATTACAAAAATCCTTTTAATATAAGTTGTCGAAAATAGGCTAATTGGGATGGTGCAATAAGCAACACAAGTCGATATCTGGGGAGGGAAGGCTCTGCTTTATCTGCCCATTTCTAATAATATTTCAAAAACATTTTGATGGGCTTTAGCAATAGCTGAATGAATAAATTCGAGCTTTTACCTTAAGAGTTATAATAATTGCCTCTAATTTATTTTTATTTTTCTTTCTAGTTCTAGTCCAAATCTATTTGAACTAGAACTAGAAATTTGAAAGTTTTCAGCGTTCTCATTGTCGCAACTAAGAGAACATATCGACGATATTTTAACAAAAGAAATGCTTCTGCTTTAATAACTATATGCAATTTGATTTATCGTTTTAGCAACAGGGTGCTTTGGCTGACTTACCACATATTAGTAGACCCTTTAAGCATATATCTATAGAGGCAGCCTTGACGCTAACTAACCAGTACTAACCGCGTGAACAAGCGTGCGAGAAAGAAAGCGCAACATGTTTACAACCCTGATCTCCCGCTCCGCTGTCCTGATTGGCGAAAGTATCGAATTTACCGATGTGATATATGGTTTACGGTAAAATATTGTTCCCTTAACAGAAATCCGTGGTCAGACTTTGGACATTAAAACATATTTTTTTCCCAACCTCCAAAAACACCAAAAATTCAGAAAATGAAGAAAATTTATTTTTTATCTTTTAAATGTACATTAATTAGAAAAAGACCATGCAGACCTGGGGGTTGCAGATTAGCAAAATTTAAAATGGCGGGTCCAATATGGCGAACAAAATTTTAAAACCCCTTCAATGTATGCCAAATTTTTTTACATTATAGTTTTAAGAGTCGCTAACCACAAATGTGTGATCGGATTTTTACAATTTAAAATGCGCTTGCAATATGACATTTTCAAAAATAATTTCGTTATATTTTATCTACTATTTTTAATTTAAAAAATAAGCTGCTATATACTAAATCTGAAACAAATCGAAGGTGTTTTGAAATTTGCTCCGCCATATTGGACCCGCCATCTTGAATTGTACATAACTTTTGATTCGTAATCATCGACCCCCAAAACCCCCGTTAATTAAGTTTGGTTGATTTTAAGAAAATATAGATTTATTGGAGAACGTCACGTAACAAATTAGTTTTAAAAGTAGATTTTTATTTTCTATGGTCTTTTCTAAGAAATTTATATATATATATATATATATATATATATATATATATATATATATATATATATATATATATATATATATATAAAATATATATATAATAATAATAATAATAATAATACAGATTTTCACGCCTTACCACAAGTACTCTCCACAGGCAGTGATTGAAAATGACAGGGCAAAAGTCTACTGGGAATGCCGATTATGACAGATAGACCCGTAGAGCGTAATCGACCAGATGTAATAGTGTGGGATAAAAGTGAAAGAACAGCAACAATCCTCGACTTTGTCTTCCACTTGACCATAACATGGTCCAAACCTATCAGGCCAAAATAAATAATTATAGAGATCTGGCGACCGAAATTAAAAGAATTTGGGACCTCAGAGAGGAAGTGAGAATCCTCCCACTGATCATAAGTACCAATGGGCTCGTACTGAACAGCACTGTAAAGCACTTGGCTGAACTCAACCTTCCACATGAAACTATACTGTGGATACAGAAGGCTGTCGTACTGGGCACAGTGGCCATCATTCATAAATATCTTCCATAGAAAGAAAATATGCTGCTCTTGGCTTTGATAGCCCGGGCAGTCGTTTGAAACCCACTAAACGTGTGAAGCAAATATATATATATATATATATATATATATATATATATATATATATATATATATATATATATATTATATATATATATATATATATATATAATATATATATATATATATATATATATATATATATATATATATATATATATATATATCTATCTATCCTTCTGCTTGCGCCCTAGTTTTTTTATTTTGGGAGATTATTTTATTCACTGAAGACCTCTTATCCTTATTCTATTAAAGTTTTTTGAGCTATCTGATAACGACGATGAAAAATTATTTAAATCATGGTTTCAGCAGAGTAAATTATCTTTAAAACGATGCCTGCGTTTTTAGCGTCTGGAACAGAAATTTCAAATAAAGTTCTCCAGCGAGCGGAAATTGTTTGAGAAAAGTTTTTAAAGTTTAATTTTAATTCTTAAACTCATTTTCTATCTTTTATTATAAAATACTTTTTTATGTATACAACGCGTTCAAATTTAAGATATTTTAAGGCAAACTGCTAAATATTAAAAATATAAACTTGTTTAAAAATGGATTTAAAAAACTAAAAAACTTTTTTTTAGATCGAGATTTTGCTTGGTATGCACGGTTCTTATCAGTGCTAGTCGTTTACCTTATCGGTCTTTTTTTGTGATTAACCTAAAGAATTTTGATTTTTAATAATACTAAAATTCCGTTTTATACCAACTGATGTAAATTAAAACCAAAATGAATCCTCCCCTAACAGGGAAGGGTGTAAATTCACAACAGACGTCAAGTGATGCAAGTGAAAATTTTAATAGTTCCAGTCAGGACCTAATGGATCTTACCGGAGAACAGGGAATTAAAACTTCAGTAAAAAAATTCTTTAACATCTATTCAGATAAGTACAGCCTTAACTTAATTTATGTTATGATTGAAAGTACTAATAATGACAATCTTGGACGGTTACATCCCCTCAGAGTTGGGCATATTTTACACAAAAAATTATTAATAAAAAATATTTTAGAAATTAAATCTGTTGGTAAAAATAGAGTTAGAGTTCAGCTTCAATCTCTTAAAGATGCTAATGATTTACTCAAAAATAGTTGTTTGGAACAGGAAAAACTACGTGCTTTTATACCTAATCACATATTAGAAACAAAAGGTCTAATTAAAGGTGTTGACACTTTTTTTGACGAAACTTACATTTTGCAAAACATTAAATCATCCAGTAGGGTCCTAAACATTAAAATATTTACGAAAAAGGTATTTAAAGATGGCGATAATACACCAATAATAGTTAAAAAACAAACAATACTATTAACTTTCGAAGGTAACATATTGCCGGAGGAAATAAGTATTGATAGCGTGATCTTTCCTGTTGACACATACTATGGTAGGGTTACTCAGTGTTACAAATGCTTAAAATATGGTCATATTTCAAAACCGTGTAGATCTAATGTAGAATTGTGTATTTCATGTGGTAAATCTAAAACTGGGGATGCTCAGCACAAATGTTCAGCTCACTGCTTCAATTTCATTGTGTGAACTACAAAACAGGCTCACACAAGTCTAACTCAAAAAATTGCCCCTTTTCCTTCAAAGAAGCCGAATATGTTTATGAAAATTCTTATGCTGCTGTTACTACTAGTAATCGATTTGGCCTTCTTAATAATAATGATAATTACAACACAAATTTTCCTAAATTACCTAATAGCAGGTAGTCAAGTACACAACTGCCAAAAAATGTAACCAGAACTTCTACATTTTCCTTATCACAACCGAGACCTAGTACGTCTCGTACTACTGAGCAAAATATTAAAAAACGAAAACATAATACATTCTCCCCTACACCTAGCAGCATGTTTCCCTTTGTTTTTGGTCCATCTGCACCCCTTACACCAAATAATGTTAATAATAATAAACCTAACAAGGACGATAATAACGACAATGTTAACATTGTGACACAACAAAATATTTTATTAGATTCTTTTGCTACATACTTTATAAAATTTTTGGGAAATTTTAAGTCATTGGAAGAGTTAAAAGGTTTAAAAGTAGATGTTATTAAAAAGGTTTGCTTGAAATTGTAAAATCGTCTTCTTCGACTCAAGTATAATGGGTTCGAGTGGAAAAAATAGTCTAAATATACTTCAGTGGAATTCTCAATCTGCAATTGCAAAAAAAGAAGCCTTGAGGCTTTTCTATATCAAAAGGATATTGACGTCGCCTTGATCCAGGAGACTTGGTTCAAACCGAGTCGGGACGTTGTTTTTTCAGGATATAAAATTGTCAGAGAAGATAGGGCAGATGGCAAAGCGGGCGTCGCCATCCTTATCTCAAAAAACATTAGTTTTCGTACCATCAATGTTTTATACAATTTTAATACGGGTATTTTAGTTTGTGGTGTTGTTATAAATATTAACAATAAAAATGTAACTTTACTATCCATATATATATATGCCACCTAATATAAAAACTAGTCCAAGTGATTGGAATTCAATTATTGCTCAAATTACTACTCCTTATTTAATTTGTGGGGACTTTAATGCTCACAGTGGTGTTTGGGGCTCACATAAAAACGACCCAATGGGTAATCAAATACTTAATTTTATTGATAACAATGACATGGTTATTTTAAATAATGGCTCACCGACCAGGCACATGCAGCCTGGGGGTAGTAAATCAGTCGTTGATTTAAGTCTTACTTCTCCCGATATATCTAATAATTTTTCATGGCACACTGATTCTGACACACTTGGTTCAGACCATTTTCCAATTGGTATGACTCTTAGTTTATCCAATCTAAGCCAAGGAAAAATTTTTCCCAAAACTAAATGGAACACTAAAAGAGCAGATTGGAATGTGTACACTCTTTATATTGAGCAACAAATTTTTAATTCTCCTGTTTTTACAGATACAAAGCACAAATACTCTTTTTTAACAAACTGCATTAATGAAGCAGCTAAAATTAGCATTCCTGTCTACAAGCCATTTTTTTTTAACCGTCGACCGCCCCCTCCATGGTGGGACCCGGTAACATGCGATAATCAAATTCATAAGCGTAAACAAGTTTCTGACGGAATAACAAAGGAAATCCACTTTGGAAAATTTTTTAATATGCAAAAAAGTTGAAGCTGAAACTAAAAAATTTTTTAAAAGAAAAGCCAGGGAAAATTGGGTTAATTGGTGCTCCAAATTAAATAAAAACACTCCTTCCTCTACTTTATGGTCACAAGTAAGGCGAATGACTAGAAAAACCGATCTCCAAAAACCAACTAGCACTCAATGGCTCGATGAATTTTTTGACAAGGTAGCTCCACCTTTTGTTCCTTCAATACAACAAGAAACACCAACTAGTGCTTCCAGCGGTCATTTTTTGTGTAGAAAATTTACAATGAATGAATTAAATCGAGCTTTATTAAACACCAACAATACTGCTCCTGGATTTGATGATATACAGTACTGTATGCTTGCACACCTTCCCCTTAATGCTAAAAACTTATTATTGGAAATTTTTAATGATATTTATCTTTATGGCTTCGAACTAGAAGATTTTAAAAAAGTTATAGTTGTTCCTTTACAGAAACCTGGAAAGGATGCCGACTCTGGAAACTCATATAGGCCTATTTCCTTACTTTCATGTATGCTTAAGACATTAGAAAGACTTATTAAATCTCGATTGGAATTTTGGTTAACTAATAAAAGCTTATCACCAGCTAATCAATTTGCTTATAAAGCAGGGTTTGGTACTCTCGACGCTGTTTCACACATTACAGTTGATATACAGAATATTTTTCACAAAATGAATATATAACATCACTTTTTCTCGATATCAAAGGTGCTTATGATTCTGTGGATTTATCGATTTTGGAATATAAGATGGCCAAAGACTTTCAAATACCTCCGCACATATGTTACTCAATTATTAAATTGTACAAAAGTAGATGTCTTTGTTCGAAACAATGTAAATGTCAAGGTTGGTCCAAGATATCTTTACTCTGGTTTACCCCAAGGGTCAGTTCTTAGCCCATTACTATTTAATCTTTACACGGCGGATATCCATAAACTAACTGGTTTTAAAATAATACAATATGCCGATGATTTCTGTATTTATACACAAAATAAAAAATATGACAACAGTGTGGCACTATTGTCTGAAGCTTTTGATAAAATTTTAAAATGGTCCATTAAAAATGGTTTTGAAATTTCTTCTGAAAAATTAATCTATTGTATCTTTACTCGACACAACACTCCCAATATAAATCACATTAATTTACAAAATAAAATTATACCTGCTAAAAAAGAGGTTAAGTACTTAGGTATTGTTTTGGATAAAAAACTTACTTGGAAACAACATATCAGTCAACTTGCAGTAAAATGTGATAAAGGCATTAATTTCCTACGATCTGTTTCAAAAACTTGGTGGGGATGTGACGTACATACATCTTTAGTTTTTTACAATTCGTATATTAGGTCAGTACTAGATTATGGAAGCTTTCTATATGGCTCTACTTGTAAAACCTATTTAACAAAACTTGATCGTATACAAAGCAAAGCTCTTAGAGTCTGTTTGGGAGCTATGATATCCTCTCCAGTAGAAGCTCTCTTAGTTGAAGCTCTAGAACCTCCTCTGTGTTTACGCAGGGAGACATTAAGCATTAAGTTTTTACTTAAACAAGCCTTTTTTAAAACGGAATTACTTACCAATATATCAAAATTAAATACATATGATTTAACTAACAAATATTGGCTACATAAAAATTCACCTCCTCTCTGCGAGGCTTTTCGAAATTTTAATGTCACCCTTAATCTCGTTGAACCCTTTAACCCCACCGATTATGAGTACCATAGCTCTTTTCAAGACATCAATGTTAAATTTCCACCCTTTTCCGACAACAATGCTCTAAATGCTGCTATTTTAAAATCAGAAATTTCTCAATTTAATGATTATATTCATATATATACAGATGCCTCAAAAAATGAAAATGGTAGTGGAGCTGGAGTGTATATCACAAAACTTAATATCGAACTTAAATTTAAAATAAACAATAACCTAAGCATTATCACATGTGAAGCCGTAGCAATTTGCGAAGCTCTTAAATTTATAGTCGACTCTAGTTATCACCACTTTGTTATACTGTCCGACTCTATGTCCGTGCTTAAAGCCTTGCAGAACAATAAATCCTGGAACTATAAAAACAATCCAATATTATGGGAAATAAGAAAATCGCTGCGCCGAATAACATTGCGTAGAAAACAAGTCTTTTTCATATGGGTCAAAGCACATACAGGACTAAAGTATAATGAACTAGTAGACTTAATAGCAAAGGATAGCATTATTAATGGTACAGCAGCTAATTACACGCTCAGCTTCTATGACGGATATAATAATGCAAAAACAAATATTGCCAATAAATGGAACATAAGATGGAAGGAATATAGCAAAAATAAACCCACAAGATATACTCAGCTTGTAACTGAAATTCCACATAAATACTGGCATAAAAACCTAAATGTCCCTAGAAAATACATTACAACAATTATACGCATGAAACTGGGACATGCTTGTTATCCTGCTCATCTGTATAAAATCAAATTATTACCTTCAGATCAATGTGAAACTTGTAATGTTAGGTGTGATCTAGATCATATATTCTTTCATTGTAACAAATACATTGCCGAGACCAACAAGCTATTTAGTATTTTAATCAAAGACTGTAAAGTTTTTTGTCCTTTTAACATTCTTAGTCTTTTAGCCCTAGAGAGTACAAAGGTAAATAATGCATTGATTTCTTTTTTGAACAGAATAAACTCAAAACTATAAATTAGTTTCATGTTGAATTGATTCTTTTTAATAGTAGGCAGTAGGTTAATCTTACCCATTTTTTATCCTTATGTTACTTCCTTTTAAGTGGTCTTCTTTGTGTGTTTAAAAAAAAAGTCGCCCTGATCGACCCCAGTGGCGTGAAGTGTGTCACTGTCATATATGTGATAGTTTTAGCTTGTATTTACCCTTTATTATTATTAGTATGATAGATAATTAGAAAAATAAAATACAAAACTCTTTGTGACTGGCTGAATGGCTGATCAGCCTATTGCCATTAAATTTAATAAAAAAAAAACTAAAAAATGTTTTTTTTGTTAAATTCAGAATTTTTATTTTTTTTTCTAATCTAAATATATACAAATATTTTTTTTAAATTGATTTTTCTGTCTTGTAGTATAATCTGACAGAAATAGTATGTATAAATTATTGTATAAAATATTGTAAAAATAGCTAAGCTTTAAAATTGTATAATTAAAAATTATAAAACCCAAAGCACATTATCCTTTTTTACCTTTGAATTTTTGTGCAATTTCTAGATTTAAATAATTTTTACAACTAGTAAGTTTTGCTTACTACCTACTAATTTAGTTAAGAAAATTAGTTTGGACTAGTCTATTGCAATAGGTTAGTTTTCCACATATTACGGTATAAAATTATGTTCAGATTAGATAAGTTTATCTTTTTTCAAACGTGGTTAAAGGGCTACATACCTGTTTGTAATAAACAATAATAACTTGTTCTACCATTCTACTTTAAACTAAAAGGAACTTTTTTTATAATCTAAGAAAAACTAACTATAGTGATCTCTTTCTGTTACCTGAATGCAAATAAAAGGTATAAAGTAAAAACGCATTTTTAACCTGGAAAAACAGAACATGTTGTGTCCGAATTGAATAATGAATCCTTAGGAAGACGGAGGTGTTACGGACTTTATTTAAATATCTGTTGGGACAAGACAAAAAAATCCCAGTTAAGGAGAAACGAAGCACATTAATAAAGAAACTAAAGTGAAAAAAGAAAAAAAATTAAAGGACTTTAAAGCAAAAATAAGGACAGGTTATCTTCCCTTAAAAAATGACTAAATATATGTGCTTATAAGTAAGGACAAGTAAAGTAGAATAAACCGAATAAAATAGGACTAGTAAAGTTTTCTGAAAAAAGTAAAAACATTCTTTAAGAAATAAAGAGATATTAGGCAGAAACGAGGCTTAAAACCAAGAAAATCTAAGAAGATACGAAGGGCTAAAAAATATGTTTAGCTTTTGCAAAACATTTAGAATATCGTTAAGCAAAAAAAGTATTTGTTTAAACTTTATGATCAAATTTATTAAAGATAGTCAGATTACTGATATATAAGATTAAGAGTCCATTCGCGCCGCGAAAATTGGATCCAATTTGGGGTTCGGGGCATAATTTTTTCTTAAAAACGGTATAAGTTATCTATAATTTTCAAAAACTATATGAAAGCCAACACTTAAATCTAGGCTTCTGCTGTAATAATTTTTAAAATTTGGATTTAGTTTTTAATATTTCCTTGAGTGAAAGTCACCCTAAAATCGGTTATGTTTAGATACTATTTTCTCTTAACTCGACTCATATTTCAAAAATTCGTTACAGCAGAGGCATAGATTATTTCCTTACCTTTAAAATGGTGTATAATTTATGTCATTTAAGTAAAAAATAGTTACCGAAAAACGTTATCTCCTGTAGGCTTGCAATCGGAAACAACATCGCATCCATACACCGAATTTGGAAGAACCTAAATAAAACATAATATTTTTAATGCGGCTATACGAAAATTATAGTAGTGGGAGTTTGTTAGTCTCCACCCACCGTCTCCGTGTCCTTTCGTCCGACCCCTAAGGTGTAGCGTAAGTGAACTCTTAAGGTATATAAATTAAAATCATGTTTAAAAGTAAATCATAAAAAATGTTTTGTTTTTTTTATAGAACAAAATATGTTTGTTTTTATTTCTTTGTTTAAGAACTATATAAAGCAAAACACACTAAAAACACATTATAAGTAATTATTAAAGGGTATCTTTCTAATAGACCAAGGTCGATAATTTTTGAAACCAAAAACAATAGTTATAGGATGAAACCCATTGGAAAAGAAAGAAAATATAACAAATAAAATAAAAAACCAAAAACTTGGTTATTTAAATTTTTCACATACATTTTGAGGTTATGTAAAAAAAGTGTAAATACAAAAGTTGTAGATCTTTTTATTACCTACCTACAACTTTGCCTTTTAACTTTTTTTCATTAGATCTTTTTTGCCGGAAATCGAAATAAACTGTTTTTTACGCATAAAAACCTACGCCCATCCACTTCCCGACCCCAGATCGCCCGTAAATTACTTTCCCTTTCTTTTTTGTTATATTCCCTTTCTTTACCAATGGGTCAATCCAGTAGAAATCACCCAAAAAAATTAAGTTTGTTGCTCAACATTTTTTATTTTTTTAATTTGTTTATATGTTTATGTCTACTATTAGGGGAGTCCAAAACTGATTTTTAAATATTTTTTAGACATACTTTTTTTTGGCGGCCATTTTTAGTTTGCCTCGTAACCTCTTTTTGGCTGAAAACAAGTTTTGCGTAAATGGTTACAACTCAGGTAATTTTTAAGATATCAAGACCATATAAAAACTAAAATCACCAGAATTAAATTCTCTAGATACACAATACAATACTAAGTTGTAAAGAAAGTGAAGAAAAAAATGTTTAAATATAAGGTTTAAATTTTCTAAAAACTTAACGTTCAGTGCTGAAAAATTATTATAAGGAATGAAGACTCACACTTAATATTTTTTTTTGTAAAGATCTACCATAGAACTACTTTCTGTAAAAGTTTCAAGTTTGGGAAATTTGTCCTTCCCGAGATATAATTTTTCAAAACTGCATTAAAACCGTATTTTGGCAACTTTCAAAGTAGAATATCTCAAAAGGGACTATGTGAAAAATTCTGAAATTTATTATAATTATATAATAATATTATAATATAAACATATGATAAAAATATGGTGACAGAGACTCAATTGGTTTCAGAGTTATAGTACATTAAATTCGGCTGAAAAAGCAGTCTCGCGCGTAACGTTTTTCAATGGTAAGTCTGTGTTTTTGACAAATATTTGGTAAAAAAGTTGTATGTAAAATGTAAAATTTGTATTAAAGTCATTTAATAAAATATTCTTGCCGTAAAAATGCACAAAACATATCTTTAAAAATTAAAATATTATGATTGGGTTAATAATTTTAATTTTTAAAGACAAATTTTGAAATTTGTTATTAAAATGTATAATAAATTTGATTCCTTAATATTACAAGGCAAAGTAAACTTAAATTTCTATTTCGATGTATATTCAGTATTGTTTTTTACAAAGTTCCATGTTTAGGCACTTTGCCTGTTGAGACAAGAAAGCTGCAGGCACAGACTTGAACAACCCCCTCCACTGATTAAAGTAGAAATTGTGCTCTGTAGCTCTTAATTCCTTCCTGTGTTGTACTTGTGGTTAGAGCAGTGTATGTTAGTAAGTTTTTTTTTTTTATTTGTTTAATTTTGTAGGAGAACTTGTCGGTGAACAATGCCACAAACAAGACTATAAAACTGTACTTTTGGTGAGTGACCTCTTTATTAAATTTATTAAAATTGAGGGTTGGAAAAGACATGAATAATATTTGTCACTATCACAAAATTAAATGTTTAGAAAATTTTACCACATTTTTGGCAGAAAATGTTGTGATCCTTTAAATATACACAAAAAGCCAATTAAAAATGGATTAAGAAATTTTTTTGAACATCTTTCCAAGCAAAAAAACTTTGAAGTGGTTTTAATACCTGAAAAAACTCTGTGTCCAACATGCTTTTCCAAAATATTTATACCAAAGGTATGTAAAAAGCTTAATTGATCAATAAAAACCATACTTCGAATTACAATTTGTTTCTTTGTTTTTGTTTTTTTTTACAGAAGTAATTCCTGTGTGTAAGGCATGATTTTTTTAATTAGTACCTGTTAAAAAAATTATTTTGCTGTATTTTGTTGCACTGTGAACTTGAAAAATAAAATCTTACATTTATCAATAAAGTACATTTTTACTTATACTTTTCGTTAAACTTTGGGTGTGAGTAACACAATTTTCAGCCGACTTTGATGTACTATAACTCTGGAACAATACTGAATATTCACTGAAATAGAAATTTAAGTTTACTTTGCCTTTTTACTAATGAATAAAATTTATTATGCATTTTAATAACAAATTTAAAATTTTGTCTTTAAAAATTAAAATTATTAACCCAATCATAATATTTTAATTTTTAAAAACATGATTTGTGCATATTTACAGCAAGAATAATTTATTAAATAACTTTAATACAAATATTACATTTTTCATACAATTTTTTACCTAATATTTGTTAAAAACACCGACTTACCATTGAAAAACGTTACGCGCGAGACTGCTTTTTCAGCCGAATTTGAAGTACTATAACTTTGGAACCAATTGAGTCTTGGTCACCAAATTTTATCATATGTTTATATTTTTTATATATATATATATATATATATATATATATATATTATATATATATATATAATATATATATATATATATATATATATATATATATATAATATATATATATATATATATATATATATATAAAATATATATATATATATATATATATATATATATATATAATATATATATATATATATATATATATATATATATATATATATATATATATAAAATATAAAATATATAAAATTTAATATTTTAAATTATATATTAAATTATAAATTTTTAATTAATTTTTTTAAAAATATTATAAAAAATTTATAAAATTAATATTTATAAATTTAATAAATTATTATATATATCTAATATTATACCTAAATAAATTTCAGAATTTTTCACTCGGTCCCTTTTAAGATATTCTACTTTCAAAGTTGCCAAAATACGGTTTTAATGCAGTTTTAAAAAATTATATCTCAGGAAAGACAAATTTCCAAAACTTGAAACTTTTACGCAAAGTAGTTCTATGGTAGGTCTTTACAAGAAAAAAATATCAAGTGTGAATCTTCATTCCTTATAATAATTTTTTAGCACTGAACTTAACGTTTTTAGAAAATGTAAACTTTATATTTAAACATTTTTTTCTCCACACCCTTACAACTTTGAATGTTTTGTGTTTAACAAAAAATCTAGAGAATTTAATTCTGGTGATTTTAGTTTTTAGTTGGTCTTGTTATCTTAAAAATTACCTGAGTTATAACCATTTACGCAAAACTTGTTTTAGCCAAAAATCGGTTCCGAGGCAAACTAAAAATGGCCGCCAAAAAAAAGTATAAATCTAAAAAAAATTAAAAAAACAGTTTTGGACTCCCCTAATAGTAGACAAAAACATATAAAAAAATTAGAAAAATAAAAAATGTTGAGCAACATGGTCTGGGTGATTTCTAATGGATTGACCCCAATGGGTTTCATCCTACTGTTATTTTTTTGCCACTTTTTCCATTTTTAAAGGCTTCAGCCCTGGTCTATAAGTTAACCATACTGATTGGTGTTAAAATCGTGTTGTCAAATGACAAGGAAAATTTAATAATTATTTATTATAATTGTTGACTTTTTTGCAAGTATACAATAAAACAAAACGTTAAAAGCTAGACAAATTTTTGTACAATTAAATATTATTTTAAAGCAAAAACCATTAAACAATTAATCTTTTAGGAAAAACCTATTATTGTATAATTGTCGCTAACCTAAAATCTAATTTTGAATTTCATTTTCACACTAATTTTATTACGAATGGATTTTGGGCTTCGATAATTTTACAAACGACATTTTTAACAAAATTGACGTGTTTTTAATAGACGATTAATTTTGGTTTTTGTTATCGAATTGAAAACCATATTTTTTAATTATTTTTGTAAAATGACATTTTTATAATAAAATTGACATTGTTTGATTCTGGCCGCAATACACGGTGAATATAAATTGCAATAAAAAATCATTGTTTTTACAAAATTTATAAAGTAAATACCAATTAAATTTATATGATTTAAAAATAATAATTTAACAGATACTTAACAGCGGGCTTAGGATAGGATCAATCGTAAGTATTTTTTGTGTGGTGAGAGGGGGTTTGTTCACACGGGACTTAAATTTTTGGAGATTGGGAGAAGGAAAAACTTCTGCGGACAGCAGGTTCCATAGTCTTGACACTCTAGAGATAAAGGAACGAAGAAAGCGGGAAGTTCGGGGCCTCTCTAACTGAACTGTAAAAGGATGCACAAAAGTTGCACTACGTGTTTCTCTGTTGGGAGCTGCCAGAAAAGGAATTATACTGGCCAATTCCTCTGAGCAGAAGCCGTGAAAATACCTATAGAAGAGCGACAGATCCCCTACAGCTCGACCATGGGCAAGAAGAGGAAGCCTTTCTGTGAGCGTTAGATCATTAATAAGACGAACGGTTCTTTTTTGAATGGAGTCCAGAATGCTAAATGTTGTAGGAGACGCCATACCCCAGACATGAGAACAATATACTAAGGAGGGTCTGATTTGGGATACATACAGAGTGTACAGATTGGAAGAAGAGAAATATTTTCTTGCTCGGAAGAGGAATCCAATCTTTTTTGAAGCTGCCGAAGCTATGGATGAAATGTGTTTGTGCCAGTTGAGGTTATTCTCAAAAGTAATGCCGACTAGATTAAACGACTCTTTGTTCTGAAGAACTTGGCCGCTCATATGTAAGGGATGAGCATTCGCAGACTTTTTTTCGCGACAGCGAACATGACTGTGTTTTCGAGGCATTAAATTGAACAAGATTTTTGGCGCCCCAATCCAAGATAAGTTTGAGGTCTTGTGAAAGAGATATCTGCATTGACCTGCGCTTGTTTTCAAAATCAGAATTACACGGTGGCTTAAGAAATTGAATACTAGATCGTTAATGTGTAGAAGAAACAGCGTGGGTGGCAGCACTGAGCCCTGGGGCACCCCAGCATTAATTTGGTAGAAGCTGGAGGAATGACCATCTACACTAACTGATATACGTCGATTAGAAAGGAAACTGGAAAGCCAAGAGCAAAGCTTAGGTGAAAGACCATAAGAAGGAAGTTTGTTAAGAAGCCCATCATGCGAGACCTGATCAAAAGCTTTGGATACGTCAAGAGCAACGATCTGGGATTCACCAAGAAACTCAAGGGACTTGTTCCAGTTGTGTGAGACAAAGGAAAGAAGATCAGCTGTGGATCTACTGTGACGGAATCCATATTGTCTATCATGTAAGATCTTATGTTTTTCCAGATACTTTAAGATTTGGGAATTAATTAATTTTTCCATTACTTTGCAAACAACAAGAAGTATAGGTCTATAGTTAGAAGGGAGACTTTTGGATCCTTTTTTGGGGACAGGTTGCACACGTGCAGCTTTCCAACTCTCTGGGAAAATGCCCGTGTCGTAAGAGATTCGAAAGAGGCAAGTTAAGAGGGGTGCAAGCTCGGGAGCACATTTTTTTAAGACGATTGCTGGTATGCCTATCCAGCCCAGACGATTTTTTAGTATTAAGAGAAGAAAGAATACGCTTGACCTGTTTGACTTTAAAAATTATATCGGACATTTTATGAGAAACAGGGACAACTGTTGGAAGAGGAAGATTAATAGGAGGATCAAGCGTAGAATTGGCAGCAAATTGTTTGGCAAATAGTTCGGCTTTTCCTTTGGAGGTAGAGACAATTCCATTTTTAGAGATTAGGGGTGGAAAAGAATTTGTGCAAAAGTTCTGACTAATATTTTTGGCAAAGGACCAGAAAGCTTTACTGCCATTTGAGCAAAGAGAATTTCTTTTATAGACTGTTAAAACGGTCTTTTTGATCTTTTATAGTCGATTGTTAAAAAGGCGAGTGGCTTTTGCTTTTGATTTGAAGTTTGGTTCTTTTTGAAATTATTCATGCTTGATTTTTCTTTCTATAGAGTAGAAAAGCAACAATTCAAATATAGTTTTTTTTTTTAATAATTATTTGTATAAGCTAATTACAAGAGTCGTAATAGCTATTTAAAAATAATAGTGCAAACAAAACGCTTCAGTTTTAGATTTAAAATTACGTCTTTATTTAAGAAAAAAAAGTATTTTCCATGAAACTCTTTTTAATAAGACTAATCTAAAAGATTAATAATTAAAGAAAAAAATGTAGGCAAAAATATTCTTATAAATTTTAGACTTTAAGTAAACTTTCCAATATTATGAATTCAATATTAATGAGTTGCATTCAAATACACTGAGAATTTTAAATTATCACAAACCTTTCAAAATTGCCGCCAAAATCATCCTATCAATCCTATTTCTGAATAATCAAAAAAAAGTTTTTAATTCGGGTATTTCAATAATTTAAAAGATTCAAGTAGTTTGAATTATTCGAATAGTTCAAACTATGTGTTTGAATTGTTTAAACTATTAAAATGATTTAAAGTATTCGAATAATTCAAACTATTCGAATAATTTGAATAGTTCAAACTATTCGAATATTTAATTTGAAATTCGAATCAAATCATTTGTATTCTATTTGCCTTAAAAAATTCGGAAATTCGAATATTCGCACACTCCTACTGTAGATAAATAAACAAATATGTCATGCATAAGTGTGCTTGTGTGCGTGACTGTTTTCAAAAACAATTTTCTATTTTTTTTCTGTTAATGTGATTTTAGAGTGTCAATATGTGATCAATGTCCATATTTCTTACGTACCAGGCTGCTTGGCATAGATGTTTAAGCATTTTGTGTTAAAATAAGCCGCGCACAAAATGAGGTGGAAATTTTATCTTATTTTGAATATTCATATTTTTTTCCAAAATTGATATTAACATATGTATTATATAAATAATATGAAAAAAAGTATTTTAAAATAAGATTCCAATTTTTTCATTTCTAATTTAAAATTTCCTCACACGTTTGTTTGTTTTTTGCATATTTCAAATATGCATTTTTACCGTAAGTAACAGCCAACTCCATACATTTTTATTCCACAAATAAACAAGCCACTAACATAAACGTTAGTATTATATTAGTATCTGGTATATCCTCCTATACTGCTGCTATTCATCTAGGCATGCTATTCACTAACTTATTGATAAAGTTTGTGAAGTAGCATTTTATTATGCAGATTTATTTTTTAATTATTTTAAGGTCTTATTTTAACTTAATTCTTAAAAATATACTTGTTTTTTTAAAGACCATTCGTTAAATATGCTTATATAACACGTATTAAATTAATAATTGTCAAGGCGCACAATAAAAGATGCGAAAATGTACGAGCCGCTACTGTGTAAGCATACCCATAAATTTTATGTCAGGACAAATATTTTATGTTGTTTTTTAAATCCGCTTTCAAATTTCTTTCGAACGGTAGAAAACATAAATAAAATATTTTTGGCCGTAGGGACAGGTTAATTTGTCTTTTCGATGCCTATGACATTTAAGTAAATTTATGTTCTAACTAGCGAGAGTATTTAGGTCTATATTAGTTTTTCTTAGTTACCTTAAATAAAAAGATGTTAAAACATGGATATATATTATTATTATAATAATAAATTATATATATAATATTATATATATATATTATATATTATATATATATATATATATATATATATATATATATATATATATATATATATATATATATATATATATATATATATATATATATATATATATATATATATATATATATATATATATATATATATATATATATATATATATATATATATATATATATATATATATTGGTATATATATATATATGATATATATAATATATATATATATATCATATATATATTATATATATATAATTTTTATTTACAATAACATATTTCCATATAAAACATAAATATATCAATAAAGACAAATTACATGTCTTTATGCTTTTTGAAAAGCATGATATATTTTAGCTGGTAAATTTATTTTATTTTAAATATAGGTGTACAAAAAGGCCAGAAAATATCAACATATTTATATTAAAGAATTTTGTACAACCTTCATTAAGTTTAGTAATTTAATAAATTTAATAAACAAGGTTCTGGAAATAATAATAGTAGAAAAATACCATATTTTTGTAAATGTTATTGCCGCATTTGTCAATGTTTGATCACTATTTTTTAATTGATGATTGCAATCAAACAATTTTTTGAGGAATTATGACTAAGGCCGAAATTTTATTATGTTATTTAAATTAATGGTGTTACCGATACAATACACCTCTTTGGTATAAGCTTATTAAACAAACATTAGGTCTTAAAAGGTGCATCCTTAATGCTTCTAAATGGTAGTGGAGAAAGACCATCCAGTTTTTACCAACGATACCATATCTCTAAGGTACTATTTGCACCCCCTTTACTTGCAAAAAAGTTAGAAAAACATATTTAACCTAAATATATATTTGTTTAAAACATTTCTAACCCATCCTAGCTTTAATTTCGAGTTTTAAAGAAGTATACTTGTAAACTTACTTACTATCTGAACGGTAGCTAGTGGTCAGTATTTTAAAACGTCACGCGTGTGACAGCGGTTGATTCCTGGTCGATGACATATAGTTTTATTTCATACTGTACCTTAATATACTTTATTACGTTGTCAGTTTATAGTCCAGTAACTGAAGACCTGGAAGTACCCAAAGCTGTAAATAAATCTGTACAGTTTTCATTTGTGGCGCAATTCTTAGGTCTTCGCGGATGCTTTCAAGCGAGAAAAAGTTTATCACGATTCGGACGTGGGAACCCGCTGAAAATGCCTCCCCCTCAAAGTCCCAAAAATAAGTTTTACGCGAATATCTGTTTAAATAAGAGAATTCAAGAAAAAAAATTAAGTTTACCTCCAAATCTACAAAAATAGTCCCTACCATTTCTTTCGTAACACCAATATTTTTCGCCAAAACAGCCGTCAAAAAATCCATAACATATAGATTTTCTAGAATTCCGGAAACGACTATCAAATGCAGATGAGCAAAACAATGTTTTATCAAAACGCAAGAAAGATGGTGAAAAAATTTTCTGGGATGATTGAACACTTGCTGAGGTCTCGTTATAAAAAAACAAATAATATTATCAAACCATTTTTTTAAGAATATCAATAAATTAATGGATTATTCTCAAAATATTGTGAAAAAAACTTTGACCGCTTTTTTTAATATTCTAGAAAAATCAGAATGGACCCAAACTCATATGCAATGATAGGTACAGGTTTATCCATTCCGATAAACTTTGAATAATTAAAAAATGTACATTATTGCCCGAGTAATGGAAAAATTCGCCCGCCCGCTTATAAGTGAATCCATGAATATAGCGGCATTCTAGCGGTAGAGCGGCAGCTGAAGTGAGGGGACTTTTGTGTCCCGTTATCTCAAAAACTAATATTGTTGGGACCATTTTTTGTAGATTACAAGGCGATTTATTTTTTGTCGAAACCAAAGTTCTTCATATTTTGGCGGATATTAGCGGGAAACCCGTTTTTCAGGCCTTAAGGGGCCATTTTCAGCCCTTTCCCACCTATTTATGTTGGTAAACTTTTTTTCGCTCGAAAGCCTCCCCGAAGACCTAAGAATTGCGCCACAAGGGAAAACTGTACGGATTTATTTACAGCTTTGTTCCTTCATTTACCGGACTAGTAGGTCCGGGAAATGATACATCACTAGGCCGGTAAAGTAATTTTACCGGACTGAAACTGAAATTTAGTATTTTTACTAACACAGGGTTAATTTTGAACAATTTTTATTATGCAAATTACAATAAAATTACTTATAAACGTTAACGGTAATACTGCAGTTTGAATTATTTAAAATATTTACAGGGGCAGGTACATCTTCTGATTTACTACTATTGGCTTATTTTGACAATACTGACACCTTCATATTATTATAATATTCACACTTCGATTTATTTATCAAAAAATATAAAACAGTATAAAATAAAGCGTTGTACGATACACGGCCGTGAAATGTCATTAAAGTACCCGTGTAGAAATTCCGGACTCGGCTCCTCCGTCACCTTGTCCGTAAACATCTAGACTTTATACAACTTAAATGTTGGCACTACCGCGTTGTCTAAAAGGTGCTGTAAAAATGCATTATCTTACATGTTTTGGCTTCAACAAGCCTTTGTGCGTTGGCAAAAAATACAATGTTAATAAAAGTACCACTAAAATATATTTTTTACCATTTTATTTGCTATGGAAACTTACTTAAAACAATTTTTATATACTTTCAGGACCACTATACATTTTCACTCATAAACGTTTTAAAAGCATGTATTTTTTGATATGTCATTTACATTTACATTACAAAACATTACCTTTTAAAATATTACTTTACACTTCAATTTTAAGTACTGTCTTACCTGACAATGTCAGTAATATTTATTCTTTAAGTTAAATTAACTAAGTTATGAGATATCAATATGCCCCGGTATAAAAATAAAAAGTCGGCGACAAACGTAATAAATTACAAGTTTTCAGCAGGGAACGCTTTTGTACTTTTTCGGTCCATATTGGCCAAACGAACGTTAATTTTTGTAAAAAACAAAGAAACGTCACTTGCTGGAAAATAAACGTGACACGTCATAAAATTTAAATTTTTGGCCGGCAAACTTTGCATTTTAAGCTTAAATGCCCAAATTCCCACATGTGGGAAATATTCGTCCATCTGAATCAATCGCTTTTGGTTTTACGCTTAATGTTGTTGTTGACTTTTTTCTTAATAATTGTTGCGATTAAACGAAATATATATTTTTTAATTTTTGGTACAATTAACTGTTTTTGCTAAAAGTTTATTAAAAAACATGGGTAAAAAAATTTCTTAGAAAAGAATTTATTTGGTTTGGGAAATAGAACCAATGAAAGTGGGGTTTTTGTTGTTGTACAATTCAAAACTGCTATATCGCACTATTTTTCCGCACGCGACGGCAGTTACACGAACGACGCAAAGCGGAGTTCGGGTAAGCCGTCAAGGGTGGAAAAAACACTTTCCGTACGTGTTAGGTACAACATTTTTCTACGAGTGTGTGGAAAAAGTTAAACTAAACAACCATTAGATAATATTTATTTTTACCATTACTACTTATTATTATTAACAAAATTAATCGTAAAAGAACAGTTGGTAGCATTTTGCAAATGAATCGCGGAGGCAAGTTGTTGTGGGTAAGTTGCGGAGTTAGAGATTGCCGTTGAGGTGCAATTGAACCGGTCGTCGTTACAGGTAACAGAGACACATTGTTGCTTGCTAGAAGACGGTACAATGGGCCTTAAGTGCGTTTTGCTGTGTTCAAAGGTATATGAATTTTGGGATAATATTTTGTTTGATAAGTCCTTCTTGAAACTTGTAGAGCTTTCTAGGTAGCCTTCTGCAACAGATGATGACTTCCAACCTCCAAGTCTTTTAATATTCGTTATGCCTTCACCAGAATTAGCTAACATTGTAGCTGAGGAACGGCGAAAGCTATGTGCCGTGTAAAGTTCTGGGTTTGGAAGACGAAAATAGGCAGCTATTTCAGAGGGCATCTTGCCAAAAGTATTTATTCCTATGCACTGGACAGTACAAGCCAATTTTTTGTAATTAACAAAAAATCTTCTGTGTGGTGTTTCGGGCTTTCGTAAACTGGAATACTTTCTACACAAAGCTAGATTTTCCTTTTTCAATATCCTCGGAAATGACAAAACTTCGGCTAGAATGGTTTTTGGAGTCTGGAATATTTACAATTAAAAGATTCCCCTTATCGTCAATATCATCAATGCTAATTTTCATCAATTCTTCTCGACGACACGCACCAGCTAGTTCGAAAATTGTAGCTACCTTCATCGCTAGATAGACATCATTTGGAGCATCATTAATACATTTTGCTATTTCATCTTTCGAGAAAATTTTGGCCTTCTTGGGTCTAAGTCCCACATTTTGCTTCTTCAAAAATGATGTAACTTTGAAATATTTGCTTAAATCCATGTTCTTTTCGATCTTAATGACACTTTTTAACATGGAATACCTTGACCACAAGGTATTGGGTTTACATGTTTTAGCAAGTTCCGCGAAATATGCCATTAAAACTTCTTCTTTCATACTTTTGATTTTTTTCTCGCCACACCAGCTTGTAAATGCTGTGTATTCTTTCTCGTACCTGTGCCTCGACTTGGACGGCAACAAATCTAAATTTGCTATTTCGGCTGCTTTAAGAATGGATTCAGGTAATTCCTCGTGAGAAGACTCCATGGGAAACGTTTTTTATGCAAAATCGACGATACTGATCAGAATGTACTAAAGACACTTTTAATTATCGGTGACTTTTAATGACTTTGATCTTTTATAATATGGACACCGGCACCGGTCAAAACTAAAAATCTGACAAGCAAGTTTAATATATAGCATGATGTTTAAAACAATGTTTTTAAAACAATATTAATTTTTAGTGAATATTTCGTTGATTTTACACCTAATTTGTACAAATAAAAGAATACTATGCCAATAATAGATTATACTAAGTCAAACTTCACAATTTAAAACATTTTAAGTACCTGTTTAAGTGGGAAATTTGCAAGGGTTTACTTTTCCACACTAGTGCGAAAAAGTGATTATTTTCCGCACTAGTGCACTTTCCAAACTAAATTGCGTGCGAAAAAGTGCTGCTTTCCACACGCTAGTAGAAAAAATATATTAAGACATACTTATAATAAATTTAATTGTTTGTCTTGGATCGTATAATAAGAATATATGTGGCTTAATAAGAAAACCTTGTATTTCAATTTTTTTAAAAAATGATATTTTGGTGGTTTTATATTAAAAATTTCATATATTGTATTTAACAGCTGTTACAAAAATTCCATCTGCGCAGTGCTGCTTTCCACAGACAACAACAGGAACCACGTATATTAGCTGCTCCCAAGATTTAGTGGATTTAGTGTGAAGACCCTGTATATTCAAGAAAGATTGGCTGCATTTTTTAAGTGTTTACAGTGTTTTTCATTTCATTACATTTCATAGGTGTTAGTTCAAATCCAAAACATTTAAAAAAATTAAAATTTTTTGTGTTTCCTATAAAATTAATATTTTGTGCCATACGAGGTTTTCATACTAAGGCATCGATATGCAACTAGCTTTGATATTATTTAAATATTAAGTCTTTTTAGAATTTTACAAAACAAATTATATGCGTATTTTTAATGAAAAATGTTATAACTGTGGTATAAGTAACATTTTGATTTAAAGTTGGTAATTTTCCTTTTAATTTTAACTATTACAAAGTGAAAAATCTCCGAAATGCTAAAACTTTGTTTTTTGCACTAAATTTGCAATATCTCCGGTTTAATTTCATTTTCTTTAATAAACCTTGTATTGAATTGTTTCTAATAAATTTAATAAGCCATTTACAGTCGGTAAACACACAGTTTTCGGTGGGGTCCGAAAACTGTGCGAAAATTTTAACGAGGTCCAGAAAAAAATTACTGATAATAATTAAGTGCTACTCATTTATTGTATAGTTTTAAATAAAATCCTAAATTATAAAACACAAGATCTTAAATTTATGTGAGAAACGGCACCAACGGTCTTGAGCACGTATCTTATAGTTTGGTTCTCAAGAAGAACAGCAAATTCGAAGTGTGTCTTCTAGCTGGGCGTCCGTTAATCTCGAACGATATTTGTTTTTCAAAAAATTCATCGATGTCTCACATACTTATGTCGAGCCAAACATAGTGGCCAAGTTAATTAAGCTAGTTTTTTGCAATTTTCATATTTTTCTGGGACATGTTTTGTCCAAAATTCTTCAGTGGATACAGTTTTATATATTTGCAAAGACATATCTTCTTGCATGGCAATTATTTCCATTTAAAGTGATTGCTTTGACAGATTAAACAACTTGGCAGCCACATTTGTCCATTTTACCGCTACATCAATTTCAAATGGCGATTTAAGAAATTGAGATAGCTTGCTCATCTCTGCAA
This sequence comes from Listronotus oregonensis, assembly GCA_019359885.1. Classification (NCBI taxonomy): domain Eukaryota; kingdom Metazoa; phylum Arthropoda; class Insecta; order Coleoptera; family Curculionidae; genus Listronotus; species Listronotus oregonensis. The sequence goes on from JAHBCN010002629.1 coordinate 82,117, forward strand.
AGTCATGGAATCTTGTAGCAAATTCGTTCCTAAGATTGGCCAAAAACTTTACAAACACAGCAATGTCTTCTTCAGAGTTTTTTTATTATCAATAATTGTCGGAAAATTAATAAATTCATGTCTTGCAATATCTGTTTCAAAGCTTACGACAAAAAGCAGACACGCTTCGTATTAGATTACATATTAATTACATCAGTTTTAACCATTTCCATCTGAAGTGATGGCTTTGACAGAGTAAACAACTTATCTGTCCATTCTGCAGCTTCATCAAATTCAAATGGCGATTAAAGAAACGGATATAGCTTGCTCATCTCTGCAAGTCCTGGAATCTTGTAGCAAATTCGTTTCAAGACCAGCCAAAAATTTTACAAACACTGCAATGTCTTCTTTAAAGTTCTTACTTTAATATTTAAAAACTGTCAGAAAATTAATAAATTCTTGTCTTGCAATATCTTTCTTAAAGCTTACAGCGAAAAGCAGACTAGCTTTGACCAGATCACATATTAATTATATCAGGTATAACTAATTTGCACAAACACACACACACACAACACACACACACACACACACACACACACACACACACACACACACACACACACACACACACACACACACACACACAAGCTAAATAGGAAACTAATGATTCAATATCAGATGTAGGTACTGGTAAAACAGGTTAACCAGACAACTTAAAATAAAATAAGTACTAAGTTAGATTCTATGTGGGTTAAAAATATTATTTCAAATAATAAGGGTATACTATACCTTATTTACGTATTAATTTATACCTGCTATACAATATATAACAATATTTGGCGGTCCGAGGTGCGACCTTTGTGGTCCTCAAACAGACCGCGGTCCGACTGTTGCTGACCGTTGTTTCAAACAATTAAATTGTTTATAACAAATTTCCGTCACTTCTGACGCACGGGCAAGTTCAAAATTTGAATTCTGCGGGTTAAAATACATAGAAATACACAATGAAACTACCTGGACTCTGACCAGAAACGAAACAGCCCTAGCCCCCCGACTTATAAATTTGAATGCATTATTATTCAAGTTAAAAAAAATAAAACTTATTCATTTTAAATGAAAACTATATTATAAATGTTCTAAATCAATCGTGTGCTACTAAACCTGTATCGTAATGCATTGCGTATGTTTTGGGTCTTCTTAGCAGTTACTGTCACCTTACTATTACTTTTGTATTTCTACTGGCAACATTTTGGGGTTTTTAAAATATTTTTTTAAAGCAGTATAATAATGATATTTATTTGTAAAAGTGGAAAAGTTATTTTAACTTTGCATCATTGGGAAATCTTATACACCAAGAAAGTTAGTCTTTTACTGAAAAATGCATTATTATAAAATAGATCATATTGAGTTTTAAAGTAGTTTTCCATTTGAAAAAAATTGTAAAAAGAGGTGGCTCAAACTTTTTTCAGATTTTTTTAAATTTACATAAATAATGCCTAATACATTACAAAAAAAAATTCATGTCAATTTTGACAGATAACGGATGTTTTCTAAGCGAGCAAGTCTGCATAAATTTTTATCGAATTTGTAGCACAAACTAATTCCAAACTTAAATTTCATTTAAATTACTAGTAAAGAATTTTCTGATATGCTGCGGATTTATTAAAAGATCCCGTATATAAAATTGAAACGGTAACTGTACCTGTAAAACACAAAAGGGCTATTATTTTGTTAACAAACATGTTTCGTGAAAAACTTCGTTGCACGAATCAATCATTAACAAAAATGTTGCAAAGTTTAAATCCGCTTAAATGGATCGCAAACCCACAATTATAATGAATCACGTTGACATTTGACCAAAACGACCATCTGTCATCGTCGCTACAATGAAAACGTTCAATTGCACGCTGAGCAAGGATTAGATAACGCACTAACAAGCACTGTAATTTTTGGACTGTAAATATTAAAAAAACTGTAATCAGTATTTGTGCACATAATGACCCGTTAAATCTAGCTAGTTATTAGAGTTAGAAAACTAACCACAAATGAAGTTGAATAACAAGTTATTATCGAATATTACATTTTATGTACAGGGTGGGCATTTTTTTAAGGTCCTATCCATTTTCTTAGAAACTGCAGACTTTTGAAAAATAAAGATGAGACAAAAGTTTCTTGGATTAATTTATACTTTTAATTATTTATACTTTCACATATACAGGGTGCTCATTGTGTTAACCGCCGGTGTTCACTTCCTTGTTTTAAATGGGACACCCTATTTATTATTATATATTTAGAAAGCGCTTCCAGAGACAAGTTCAACGATATGTAACAATATGGGTCTGTGTCGCAACGTTTCGGATTTATTAAAGTTTTGCTTAAATTTTTGACCTAATTTTTAAATTAATAGAAATACGGTAATTTTTTTTTAATTTGTTGACGTAAAAAGAATTACAGAAGCCTATTTTATCTACAGGGTGGGCCATAAGTTCCTAGGTGATTTTAAAAGCAAATAACTCTTTTTAAAGAGATTTTATTTTGAAATGGATTTCGCACAAACTTAGTACACGAAATGGAGTTTGTTCTCCGGTAATGACGAAAGACAACATCTCTCAAATGCCTTCCGTTTTCAGCCTCACATATTCTGGCTCTTTCTCTCGTATGTTCCATGACAGAAGTTCTTTAGCTGGTCGCGGGTTCTAGGTTTATTGATGAAAACTTTTTCCTTTAATTAACCCCACAGAAAAAAGTCAGGGGGTGTCAAGTCGGGCGAACGTGGTGGATATGGAATATCGGACCGTCTTGAAATTATGCGTTCACCAAACAATTCTGTTAGAAGCTGCATTGTTGGCCTGGTGGTATGAGACGTGGCTCCATCTTGCTGAAACCACATCTCTGGTCTATTTCCTAAGGCTGGACGAACAAAATTTTTCAGCATGGCCCTATACCATTCACTATTTACGGTCAAAGGAGTTCCGTCTTCTGTTTCAAAGAAATAGGGTTCGATGATGTCCTAGGCTGTCACTCCGCACCAAACGGTATATTTTATAGGATGCAATTGTCTTTCGTGAATAACTCTTGGATTCTCCATTCCCCAGATCCTACAGTTTTGCTTATTTACGAAACCGTTCAGGTGGAAATGGGCTTCGTCACTCATAATCAACCGGTTCAGAAAATTAGGTTCATCTCTACAAAGCTGTTGAAAACGGACAGCGTACCGGGGTCTTTGTTGGTAATCCTTTGGATGTAACTGCTGTACAAGTTAAATTTTATATGGAAATAAGCCAAGATGCCTCAAAATACGCCGGACAGTTGTTCGGGTCAACCCCAGTTCATTAGAACGACGTCTAGTTAATGTTCCTGCATCTTCTTCCACGCTTGCTTGTACACGCTGAATATTCTGTTCTGTAAATGCAGAGCGTGGTCAGCCAAAACGTGGCAACTCAGCCACCGACCCTGTTGTCGGAAACGCGTAATTAGATTGCGTATAGTCATCTCAACTGGAGCATTTCCCACTTGAAAATGTCTTCGATATGCTCTCTAAGTCGCAATAATTGACCGTTGATTTTCAAAATACAGTTCAGTTATTTTGGTTTTTTGCTGAATAGTAAGCCTTTTCATGACTAAACTCCCAAGCTTCTAGTTTCTAAATCTAAAAAAAAAAAAGAAATAAAAATCAGCTATAAGAAAAGTATTTGGCTTTTAGAATCACCTAGGAACTTATGGCCCACCCTGGCCACACTACACCCTGTATACTTATATTACGAATTATTATGGGGGATTTGGTCATCTTAAACCAATTTTATTGTATTGATTCATAATATTAAGTATACAGGATGTAGTGGGGTTGGAAAAAGAAAAATATGACTTTTCCTGAAGACAATCATTCAAAAGTTCGAAACGGTGACTCGCAGACCCATGTTGTTATCCATCGTTAAAAAGGTCTTTTAATTCTTTATATAGATTTATTATATATAGGGGTTTGTATTTAAAAAAATAAAAAATTTACGATGTACAAAACATGGCAACACTGATTTATATTCAAAACTAAAAAAATTTGCTCGCAAACGTAGATAAAATAGGCTTTTGTAGGTTTTTTTACGTAAACAAATATATAAAAAGGAATGTTTACCGTCTTTTTATTAATTTAAAGATAGGTCAAAAATTAAAGAAAAAGTCAATAAATTCGAAACGTTGCGACACAGACGCATACTGTTAAATATCGTTAAACTTGTCTTTGAAAGCGCTTTTTAAATATATAATAATATATAGGGTGTCTCATTTAAAATAAGGAAGTGGACACGGTGGCCAGCACAATAAACACCCTGTATATGTAAAAGTAAAATTAGTTAAAAGCATAAATTATTCCAAGAAACTTTTGTTTGAACTTTTTTTCTCAAAAGTCTGCAGTTTCTGAAAAAATGTATAGGGCCCTAATAAAATGCACACCCTGTACAATTACATATACACAGTTGTTTACTATACAGATTAGCAGCCGTAAAGTGGCCCTTTATGTGTTGCTAAAATAAAATAGGTCTTTATTTTACACTTTTTTATTATATACAAAACTACGTTATAAATATTTTTTACATCTTCATTATTTACATACATAATCGTGACTCCACCCATTTTTGGCCATAAAAAATCGAAAAACTGAGTTACGACAAGTTTGTTTTTTTAACATTCTGCTTTTCGGCGCAATAAAAAATATACCTAATTAAATATTCAATAATTTAATTTTCTCAGAATAAATTTAATTAAAAGGCTGAATCTTTTTTTGTTTTTGTATGAAGTTTTTATAAAATAATTTTCTCCTTAAAAACTTAATTTTTTGTCTTAATGTTTATTAAAAATAGAACAATTAATTTTTTTTAATAATAATTTTTCGATTGTTTTATTTTTTTTTGCAAAATTTACAAATTAATTATTTTTTGAGTTGTCAAAAATTTTTATTTTGTAAGTTTATCAAAACTGAAATTTAAAAAATCACAAATGTATTTTTTTTTGAATAATTCAAAAATTAATATTTTTACTTTTTTTTAATTATTTGTTTTCACACGTAGAATATAAAACAAATCACCAAAAATTGCTTAACTTAAATAAATGCATTTTAGTGACAAAAAACTTGACAAATAACCATTTTCTTATCTCCAATTTTTTTTTTAATTTTTTCTTAAAAGATTTGTAAATGCCCTATAAAATAAAATCAAATTAAAAACAACATGTTAATCTCTCTTTTTTTCGATTTTTTATAGCTAAAAATAGGTGAAGCCGAGTTTTTAAATAATTACTAATTATTATCTTAAATGTTCATATTTAATATTTGAAAGGTAATTAGAGTTATTTAATATAGTCATACCTACATTTTCATTTCATTTTTTCGTTGCAATAATGTTGATGACATAAGACACTGCTGTTCTAAGGCCGTCGCCCCTTTTTTCCAGCAACGGCAATCTAGATCAGCTCATCATCTTTAATATACCTTCTTACCTGCGTAGACGACCACCGTCTGCTTCTTAATCGTCTTTATATCTGATGACGTGTCAGCCAGAACCGTAGCTAACAAACGCCTAAAGCAATGTCCCTTACATAAGGAGAGGTTTGGTAGCCTAGGTATTTGGCATCAATAGCTGGCATATTTCTAAATTTGTGTATTCCTACTGCTTGCACGTTTGAACCGATATTTTCACAAAGCTATAATTTAGTATAAAAATACATTATTGATTAGATGTGCCTTATCATCTGCTTTTGCTGGGAAATCGTCCACTTGTTCTTTG